>JABCPV010000285.1:0-48813 GCA_016584345.1 Suillus ampliporus
TACACCGTGTCGTTTCTAACCGCGGGTCCGTTTTTCTACAAAGTCAAACAGCTGCGACCTCCAAATTACTCAAGTCTGGTTTGTGTCCAGATACATTACAAGGTACAGGTTGCGTCTAGGCAGACGGTTCATCCAAGTCCAGATAAAGTCTGGACATTTTCTCGTTTCCGCAGTGATTCTTCGTCCAGCCCGCATCTCGTTCCTAGAGATTCTCAGCGACTCAACAGAGAGAGAGGCTGTACTTACTAGGTGCTGGCCTCAGTATTATAAGACTGTAGACCAAAGTGTAAGAAGTATCTGTCAAAAGAGGTAGCGTTAAAATACCTTGATCTGTGCCCCATTCGACAAAACAACAGGGCAACATCTTCGACTGTGGCAAAAGGGCCCATAGACTCATCTACTTAGTAAACATGAGTATATGCGTTGAAAATAAGTGATAAAATACCTTTTATACATGAATCCATGAAACCCGCAGACCCGCGGAATCAGTGGAGGAAGGCGGCGGCGGGACAAGTTGTTGGGAAGACGGTGGTAAGAAGAAAGGGGGGAAATGGAGTTGCATTCTAACTTTGGGTGTTCCAAGCAAAAGACTTGGTGATATTACAGAATGTTGCGCGAGAAGCCTAGAGCTCCGCAGAGTAAGCTGTGTGACACCGAACGACGCTTAAATGTAACACTGTGTGCGTTGACAAAAACACGATCGACGACGCGAGTAACGCGATGCAAATCGACAACAATGTAATGATTTTAACAACAGGCTGTCCCAGATATACTTAAGCGTCTTGTTCCTTCTCTATCATGGTTTATCCAACCTTCACCACTTCAGCATTTATGCTCTATATGGCGTTCGTAACGATTAATGCTGCTGATTCCATTAGCACGAGGATTTGCTAGACATCATCGTCATTTACAGAAGGAACACGACGAAGCTTGAAGTTGTTCACCTAGGTGGCATCCCTTTGATAAGAATCTGAAACCTGTGCATACACCGACCAGTTTATTGTGTTTTTGCTCGAATGAACTACATGTAGGACCTAATAATTACGTCGAGTAACTCGGTACGCTGTCCTTCTCAGTAATAGATAGGCTGCGAACACACGAAGATGTTGCCCAGCTATCATTACACTTGAATCCATGGATTTGGAATTTTGACTCGCGAAGGGCAGCCCCTCTATCTTGAATTAGGCATTGTAATCGTTGGAAGTTCCACATCCATCCTTTGAGGCCTACTGGTAGGCTTCCTGGCGTTGAGTCTAGTCGTATCATGAGTTAATATGCATTATTGGTTTGTTCTTTCACCTACACGGCCAGCACCGAATTTGCATAGGCTGTTTGATATACGCCATCTCAGACTCTTGGAGGACGATGATTTAGAAAACATCACTCACAGTTTCTGAGAACCATTGCTACGCCTCCGATGACGGCAAACGCATTTACCCAGTACTGGGGGTCGTCATTTAGTGAGAAATTTCCGCATAGATCAATGTTGCGCACGAAGATGCATATGCTGAGGGCCAGCAAACTGTCAGGTCACGAAATAAGATGCTTGAAGTTTGTGATGATCCCATCCGAGTGATACAACACTTACCATGAAATAAACCCCATGCTGATGAAATTCTTGGTTATGCGCCGGATACGGTTGTCCATGCTACGTAGTAGTCGTGGATATTTTAATGGTCCGGTTGCAACACACCGACTTACCGCCGAACCCCAGATCTTCCAGGGCGTAGATAGAAGAATACGGAAAGACTAACCATGGAGTCACACACGACGCTCAGAAATGCCCCCGCAGCAGATAGTTTGAGCGTCTGCCAAAAAAAAAAAAAAGACGTCAGAAGAGCCTTGGGGGAGACGCTCAGACATACTGCATCGCTCGCGAAAGCTCCGGAGCTCCTGTATAGTCACTGAACTAGGTTCTTCGAACGTTAACAAGAAAAAGCTTACTGAGGTGGAATGAGTACTGGGCGCAAAAAAAAAAGTCAGTCGCACAAAGAGAGCTAGGCTGTCCCACCGACTAACCCAAACCGAGCGCTGCCATAAACAACCGTAAATTACAGCCGAGATGTAATGGACTGTGGAACTTACCATATGACGAAACTGCGGATAAAATCTATTGCTCGCCGACATTGGTTCATCGATCTAGTCAATGAAATGGAATACGCACTATCGGTATGGTGATGTAGATGTTTTTGTCACTGACTACGTATACAACTAATTAATCAATGACACACACCAACATCTGATGACTTACTTATCCACACACGGTGACAATAAAAACTGTGCCGTTCAGAGGTAAGCGTCACTCGTGACAGTGATCGGCGCAGTACCTTTGCACAATAAATGGAACGGTGAACTTGAAAGAACGTTGAATAGATATCACGGAACTTTTTTGGAACTTACAGCTAGAAAGAGAAGGATCATCGCCTGACATGGCAGGCAGGAGATGGGTATCCTCGATCTGAGAGTGAAAGCATCTTGCTCACCGTCGTTTCCCTGCAGCTGCATTAAAACTCGAATTCATCATAAGCATGTGAAGCAGCTCACCACGCCTGACACTCTGAAGAATAACTTCGAAAACAATCGGAGAAGAACGACCAGTACATAAACCCGGTCAACACCGTTGCGGACGTATTCAAGATCCTGGATAATAGTAAAATAATGCATATGATGAGTATGGTAGAATAACGAACAGGATAATAACAACCTAAATTTCCTCAGTTGAAGAATAGAAGTTGTACATTGGTGTGTATCACTCACGAGACACTTGAGCAGCCATTTGTCACGAGGGAAGGTTCGATAATAATAGAACCCCTGGGCGACAGCAATACCTAGTTGGCTATTAGAGCCATTGGTGTCAAATATGTTCGGCAACCGAAACTGACTGACACTAAGGAGATGGTCAACCCTGTACGTTAACATGTGCTCAGTAAACAGGAAATTCAAGCACAAATATTGCGTCGCGCTCTCACCTATGAACTGGCTTGCTATCGCAGACATGACGCTGAGAGCCAGGAGGAAACGGCTCAGTGGCAGTTATACCGGGGGAAAGTTCTTGACTTCAAAATCCATGTCCATACATCACAGTTACTAGTATATATAGGGTCTAGACCCTGACGCGTGTGACAATGAACCACCTATGAATCACCCAGCTTGCGAACTTGAAGGTCCCCACATGCAATCATGCTAATATGCAATTGGCAAATGCGCACTGCAATGCCGTACAATTGTTACTGGCAAAGGCCGCGAATCGCATATCATCGCCTATCGTCGCACTTATGTTATTTAACCCAATATGACGCATTGAGGATATCAATTTGATATTTATTGCCACGGGCTTGGATATGGCGAGCAAGGCCTGATGAGAGCTGCTAGTAGGTCTCTACTCCAATAGACAATGGAATCTGAACGCAAGCACAGCGCCTAAGCTCTTGTTACTTTTTTTTAATTTTAATTATGGGATAGTTCGCCGTTACTGATCACAACAAAAACCTTTCCATCAATCAGAGCGCTTCCCACAGCGTTCAGGAAAACTTCAGGGGATGACGTACAAGTGAGCTTGAGTAGCCGCGGACCAGAAATATTAGAGGAATATTCCTTCAGCCCATCGTTTGCTGTGTGCTCCCATCTCCACTGCTGCAAGTCCCCAATCCTCACCGTGATTGTGGCCCTTCTCTGATCCTCTGCCGAGACCAGCTCGTTCCAATGCTTGGTCCTCAGTGAGCGCCGTCAGGACGCCGAAGATCACAGGGACACCCGTGTCAATCTGGATCTTCATAAGGGCGTGAGAAACGCTGTCGCAGATATACTCAAAATGCATCGTAGAGCCCTTGATCAAGACGCCAATGGCTACTACTGCATCGAATGGAGCGTTTGGCATATTGACAAGAGTTGAAGTGGGAGCAGAAGGTTCCTTGGTGGATGGAAGTGACGTCGAAGAACCACCGAAGCTCAAGCCGATCAGATCACCAGAAGATGTAGCTGCTTGAACATGAGACCCTGCAATTACTCTAGATAATAACTGAGCTGATTTGTAAGACGGAAACACTGGTACGTACTTCGAGCATGCGAAAGGAAGTTCAAAACTACCAGGGACAGACTGGACAATGATGTTGGAGTCCTTCACCCCGCATGCTTTCAGCTTGCTGATTGTGCCCGCTAGGAGTGCATCAATGACAGTCTTGTTCCATCGCGCATGTACGATGGCGACGCGCAAACTAGAGCCATCGAATTGAGTGCTGGATGGACCCTTGATTGAACTCATAGTCGGATCGATGAGGGGACAATTACTTGACAAGTAAATGAGGTTACTGTATTTGACACTGTTTATTATCTTTCTATTTTTGCAATAGCTAAATTTCTCAGTTAAACTTTCGAGAGTGACTCTTGTTTCTTTCACTACATCACTAGCCGCTGGTCATCCTTATAGTGATGTCGGACGGGAACATTGCAGGTAAGTGCGTCACCACATTATCACTTCTGAGGAACTGAAAAAAGTCGCTCATAGTGACATATTCTCTGATCTATGCGTTTCTGAAAAAGCAGTCACAGACGAAGGCAGCTGATGCTGTGAAGAAAGCTGCAAGGAACGTAATCATCCTAAAGGATGACCTTCAGCTAGAAGGTCCACACTTGGATGAGATAGTCAAGCAATGGAAAGAGTCGCAGGCTGCTGACAGTTCGTGAGTGTTCACCTTCCCCGGTATACTTCCTGCACTCAATAATCATGAGAATGCAGTTCTGAATCTGACTGTATGTATTTAATGTCCCTACTCGTACAAACTTTATTGCTATGGATGATAGCTTCAGATGATTCCTCCGATGGTGCGTTATCCTCAGCCATGTATAAACAGGCCGCATTACATGTAAATTTGGACAGACTCATCGACAAGTTCCAGTTCTGATTCCAGTTCCAGTTCGTCTGAGTCAACGTATGTTCCAGAGACGTATGGTTTATCTTGCTTACCCGAAACTGAGTCAACCTAAAGTTCAGGCTTGGACGAAGCAGGCGTGTATTTCTTATTATCACCATGTGTTGCCTTCTCACACGACCACAGATTCATCATCAAGTGAAAGCGAAAGCGACAACAAAAAAGGAATTCAAGCATGTAAAAAGGTTCCTCTATCAAGCGGAGAGCGCGAAACGAGTGCTACCCTGTCCTCTGGTATATTCCGTTCATCGGTGTCAGCTATTAGTTCTAACTTGTGAAAGATGCCAAGGTTTCTGAAGACAAGTCTAAAGTCGCCAAAAAGAAACCATCCATCGAGGCAAGCTCAAGCTCAAGCTCAGGATCGGATTCGGATTCTGACAACTCCACAACTGAGCTCACATCCGGCAAAAAGCTAGCCCGCAAAGACGCTCCAAAAAAGAATGATGATTCATCAGACTCCGAATCCAGCTCCTCTAGTCCCGAGTCCAGCTCGTCTGACTCGGAGTCCACCACCTCTAGTTCTGAGTCCGAGTCTGAAGCAGAGATTCCAATTTCTGACAAGAATCCTGTCAAAGGCAAAGTTGCTTCCTCCAAATCTAGGGCTAGTACGGGCGTCGCATCAACCCCGAAGGAGGAAATTCAGGTGATGAAGAAGCGAAAAACATCCGAGTCTGGAGCTGCTGTAGTTACCGCTGTGGTCCCAGTGCTCCATACCGATAATGTGCAGATTTCGATCAGGAACAAAAATGATGGCCATAGCAAGCCCCCACGAAACGTGAACGAGCGATTCTCGAGGATAAAACCCCAAATCGTACCTGCGGAACAACTCCTGGACAACGGGTATGAAGCCAAGGTGAGGTCTATCTATGGATCATTTGCGAGACCTAACATCGTACAGGGCGGTATTACTAATGACTACGGTAATCGTGCACACCAAGACTTGATCGTCACGCGAGGTGCAGGGTTCAGGAAAGAGAAGAACAAGAAGAAAAGAGGTTCATATCGTGGCGGAGAAATTACTGTGAGCATGCGATCCCTCCGATGTCGATATAGTCTTTGCCTGATTGATTTGCCAGCTGCAAAGTCACAGTATCAAGTTCTCAGATTAGATTCATGTGTTCGCTGGCCGAATATACATCGCATAAGTAATACATCCGACACCCCATCCACATTACCTTCGCGTTTGCAATGAAACAGAATTAGCATTAATGGAAGTAAGTGTCTTCGTTTAGGCGAGTCGACATCGAACACAACAATTATTTCGTGATTCTACGTACTTACCGACCCTAATTGTGCTTTCGCCACTACTGTAACTTGAATATGAGATAGCCTTGAGATAGCCATCGGCTCGGGTGTACTGTACAGCCACAGACCAAACACAACCCGCCTCTCCTTTGCAATTCCTTAGCTGGCGAAATTTGGTGACTACTACCGTTTTCTACGAAACCTGTTACTGGTCAGCCGGTAGAGCAGGTCGCGCAAAAGGAAAGCGCTGTCTTCCTTCCATCTGGTCTGCCTAAGGGAGAAGGTGACCACACCGTTGGAGGTCAAATTTGAGCACTGTCTACCATGCCGGGTGTTGGTCCTGCACCCATTCTCTTCAATGAATTCTTTCAGATGTTCATGAGGTGTATGCCTCCAAATGGGTGGCCAGTGAACTCTAAGATAGGTGTGTTTCTCTTTGTTGTATCTAATAACATTGTTGCAATTCAATGCGTTTTACCTTAGCCGTTGGCAACTCGGGAGGACCAGATTCCACCTGCTTGTTGTTCCTTCTCAATAGATTGATCACCGACTTGCGCTCAAAGGCCATGGCTAGACAATCGATCCCGACTTCAGTTGTTTCCCTCTCTGTCAACCATAACCTCCAAGAAACATCACAATCGATGGCAGCTCGCTCTGCAGCTAACGCAGAAGCCATGGGGGTTGAACATCTGACGCTCGACATACCCTGGGGAACACCACCGTTTTCTGCTAAACCTGTCACTGGTCAACCAGTAGAGCAAGTCGCGCGAGAGGCACGGTATCATGTTGTGTTTGAAGGGATGACACGCACTGGCGCTCACTCAGTCGCGTTCGGGCACCATGCCGACGACCAAGTAGAGACCTCGTTAATGCGTCTTGCAAGGGGAACGACCGAACTTGGCGCAGGAGGCATGCGACGATACCGCAGGTGGGGCATGGGTACCGGCGATGTAGAAGGTGGTCTTGGGTGGGTTGGTCACCATGGATTGAACCGTTGGATTGTGAGACCTCTTCTTGAGGTCAGGAAGGTCAGGGTTGCTTGACACCGATTTGAATTTGATTTGTTGATGGCTGACTTGTAGGATAGGATCCTCGCGACTTGTGAAGAACATCAGCTCGATTACGTGAATGACCCGACAAATTTCCAGCCTGAGATCACATTAAGAAATGCGATTCGGCAAATGCTAACCCTGCAGGAAGAGGGCAAAGATATGGTGACACAACATTTCTGATAATATATATCCAGCATCGCTTACCATTGCGCAGTCTGCACTTTCGGGGTTACCGCAACATATTTCTAGCTCCCTTGATAAAATAAAAATAGCTGCAGCTGACCTCCAGGATACTCAAATGGATCTCACAGGTGGAATGCATCAGCTCCATGGGGCAGTGAAAGTTCTTTCGTCCCGACTCGAGGATGTTGATAACGAGGGTGAGCAATCACTATATATCAATACCCTTCAGAGCGGGATTCATGGCTTCGATAGTCACGTTCCACCTCAAAAACATGACGCTCCCTTCTCCTCCAAGTACTCTCATCCTTTCCTCGCACGCACTGCCTGCCATTGTAGATCCAACCGTTCGTCTTGCGTTCGTCCTTCGGGTCATGCGTTACGTATCGTTCCATCCATGGGGTTCTATGCGCGCGGACGGCAACCGACGCAGAACCAGCATACAGCGCATCATCGATACTCTATGGCAGTCTGATAGTGCCCCACCATTCACTGCAGGCGGTGGGGTGCTTTGGCAGCCTGCGATATTCAGCGCTAAGAGACGACTCCGAGTGGGCACCCAATGTCTTGGTCGCCAGTTACAACCAGGCGAGAGAGTTGCCTGGATGGCATCTAGACTGCCTGCTGTTCCCTACAATGTATTGGACACTGCAACACTGCCTTCAAAGTTAGATGTCGATGTCACGGAGCGCCTCGCAACCGCCATAACTCGCGGTAACGACTCTTTGGAGGTCCTCTTTGACTGCCGTTTCCTTGTGCGCTTTGATCTATCACAGATTCCAGAAGAACTTGTCAACGCTTTACGGAAATACCAGGAGACGGGGGCGAGCGTGCGAGTGAAGCCTCACACGAAGTTTTACTGGCCCAAGGTGGTGCTGCAGCAGCCTTCTTACCCAGATACCATATATGCTACACTGATGGACGACGGACACATAGACACACTCGGACGCACGCCCTGGGTATCCATGGAGTACATAAGACTGCTGGACGCGACCTAGTGTATGCCTTACACCTTTACACATAAATCATAATATACAACGCTATCCAAACACTGTCGACTCGTTGTCACAGCCGAGCCTTCTCCCCACACCTGACCTGCAAAAACGCTTCAAGAACGCCATACCAAACTTGGGGATTGAAGTACTCGATGTAATCGTGACCGAAGCGATAATGTGGTACCGAACCTGGTCTATCGCCTACCGGCACCATACGCGCCCATGGAATAGTCTTCAAAAAGCCTTGAGCATTGGAGAAAGGCAAGATCTCATCAAGTTCGCCGTGAATGATCATGAATTGAGTGTCCGGCGACAGGCGAGAATGACACCCTGTAAAGTCAAATCGGGAGACTGCTCGTCGTTGCTGCACTGTGCCAGGATGAACGTTACGCTAACAAAAACTCGGAGAAGAATACCTATGGTCTTGAATGGCCTGGGTATTACATTTTTTGGGTCAGCACTGTGACCATTTTGCATAAAGACAGAATAACGACCTTCCAATCAACCCACGATCTATGAGCTCTTCTATTCTCGCTTGATTGGTTTCACTAGCAAACCACTCGGGGTCATAGTTGCGGGGCATACTGAAGCGCACATTTTCTCTCATTATCTCACGTGTCAATGGTCCTTTCGGTCTGGGCGCGAACTTCATTCCGTATTGTGGGTCCAGATTCGGTGTGAACGTTGTACAAGCGAGTACGACGTGAGTCACACGAAAATGTAGGGGAGTCGGGTTTGTGCGATGGAAGGGTAAGAATAAAAGACACTGAACAATAACGCCTTGTTATATGTCAGGTGCAAGCGGTAATTTAGGTTGCCTTCCTTGGACCTACCTCCCATGGAATGTCCGCAAAGAGCAACCTCGCTCCATTGAAGATGCTGAATTAGAGAAAGAAGGTCTCTTGCCAGTGTGTCGATAGTAAACCGGTCATCTTTAGGAGCCTTTGAATCCCCCATGCCTCTGTCCATCGCTAAACAAGATATATTAAGAAAGTAGTCTATAAAACGTACCTGTGGTCATAGACCAACACTGTATCAAGTGAACATTAATACATCACTCGTTCGGTGTGTATTAGCTACGCACCTTGTCGATGTTTTGTTAGCAGCGATGATATTTTCTCCGTGTCCCCCCGACAGGATGTGATGCCACTGACGAACACGAGCGGCACTGATGCACCTTTGTTGTCGGAGCCAAGCACCTCGTAGGCTAACTGAGTTCCATCTGGACGTTGCAAGATGGAGTAATCGTTCATCTTTCACAGGTACACGACGGCGACAAGGCGCGGGCGAACGACTTGCTAAATACTAGTTGAACTTCATTCCAAAGTCCGACTCTCATGGCACATGTGATTTGCGCGCATATACTATAAGGTCATTAATTACCGTGTACCTAGACTGGTGATCAGCCCCTCAAACCCGTGTTTCTATGTAGTTACGTATTTTGATATCAGGAATTCGAAACTATCATGATATCGCAGGCCTATCGGCGGAATTTGCAGCACACATCCGCACACCCTTTCCTCACAATCTGGAGACCAGCGCCAACTGCAGCGAAATATGTGGGCGCAGCTCATGTGTGGTAGTACTTAGGTGCAAGTCCCCCAGTCCTACCAGTACCAGACCTTGAGTAGCGGTACGTTGAACCGTAGCAGTTCGAATATGTAATGCTAAACATCAGTGCAGCAGTAATGTTACGATCGTCGCCTCGAGGAACATGTGAGTTTGATGTACACTTCAGCTGCGCAGAACTCAAGAGAGGGCAACAAAAATTCAGTGACTGCCACCATCGGAAAATTTCAAGGTATCCTCTCAACGTACCGCCCCACGAAAAGACCTCGGGGTCTGTTCCGCCCTCATATTAAAAGTGTTTGAAGTTGTAGTTCCACTGCGTCACAAAGCTGCAGGGCATCATAACTGTCGACATGAGCGTGAAGAGCTTTTACTGCCACTCGTTCATTTCTCCACCCATGGCTGGCACCACCGGAATATAACTACCTAAGTGGATATGGAATTCATTCACTTGCGGCAACGATTGTATTTGCTGCATCTATAATCATCTGTTGTCCTCCTTCATTGTGAAAGCCATTTCAAGTATGTGGGGTTCTGTTCTCGCTGCGAGGCGTCTCTGACGGGCTTTCTGAGTGGAAAGTTTGCGCGGGGCCCTATTTCCTGTCCGCTTCCATATCACAGTCTTTTTATGGCAGAAGTCGCAGTGGGAATATTACTGCCGCGGCCCCGTCGACACGGATGATACCCTCGATAAGCCGGTATTTATATATTTCCAGTGGGGTGCGGTGTTCTGGTATTACCACCATTGTCCGCACGAGTACTACTTGACTGACGTAGTGCTAACAATTTTTGCAGAGAGTGGGTATCGGGCTTCTGGCGAAGGCATTGGCTCAACCTACGGTATTTATACTTATCCTTGTTGTGATCTCGCTTCTGCTCGTTGCTCGTGAAGCATTTTTCACTGCGACGGTAAATAACAGGTGGCGGAACAAAGCAAGGAGGTTCTTTAGTACCCTCTCGCAGCAGTGTTGTCCTGCTGATTACGAGGGCTCACAGGAGAAGGTGTGAATATTTGTCCACCAGTGATAGTAAAATTCACATAGACTAGCTTTTGAAATTTGCGCGTCTTACATACGATTCGTCTCATACAATAGGACGGTATTTTAGCAGCTGCATTGATGCGATGCAATTGCAAAGAGAAGGGCAAATAATGAGTTGATTCTGAGTACTTGGGTATATACTTAAGTGCGGAGGTAGCGGCGACAGCTGAGAAGGTTTGGACTAATAATCAGTAACAGTAACCTGTACACACGTTGTTAACTTTTTTTGTCTTTCTCTTCTGGTTTTTGCTAGATCACTTGCATCTACTCTCTGGTCTCTTCATTCAAGCTAAGAAATCACCCGAGTAGAAGACGTAAAATCTATCCCCGATGTCGTCGCAGGGGGCACATCAGATTTCCCCTCCCCCTCCCCCTCCTCCTCCTGTACCAGTCTCTCCTCCTTCAACTGGTGTCCGGCGCCATCACACGATCTCAGCATCATCTCGCAAAGCGAGGGCTGGTTCACGTGCGCCTATTTCTGAGGAAACGCAGGAGCAACAGCTCTGGAATGATGATGAGCCCGTCGATGAGGACTGGGTCGGCGGAGTTGGTGCAGTGGGAGAGAAAACCTCGTTGCATCGACAAAGCTCGCTCCCCACCAAGTATAAGGGTACGTGAGGGACACATCAGATTCCTGTTCATAGCTTATCGTTGTATGCCCTCCAGCCCATGGGCAAAAAAGTTCACGAAAGACGGGGAATCTCACCCCGAGAAATATGAATAGTTTGTCCGTCATCGATGGTCACGAAGGCGATGAAGAGGACTGGGAAAATGAAATGAGGGCGCTTCAGAATGAAGACGAGGTGAGTCTTTGTGCTTAATTTACATCTCCATCATCCACGCCATGGGTGAGCTCCACATCACGGATGTTTGAGGTCATTAATATTGGCCATGTCGCTCCACTACTTCCCACTCGGCAACTTTTATACTCACACACTTTCTTCAGCACGATATGTCCAACTCTGAATCTGCCCAGCATCAACTCGTTGTTGACGTCCAATCGCAGTCGTCTACGGGCAATCCATCCCCTCTGTCACCTCAGTTTTCAACTTCGCACGTCCCTTCGCCACCCCCTGCAGGGTCAGGTGTGCGACGTCACCAGAGCTTGACTTATGGGGCTCAGAGCGGTGTCAGGCAAATTTCCTCTTCAGGGCTCAAGCGTGCTGGGACTCTTCAAGGAAGCGGACGTCATCCCCCGGTCGGACACAGCCCCAGCCCTCCACACGAGGAGGAGTACTTCGAGGAACAGGAACTTGTCAATCCTTACGAAGACGAATCCTACTTTACATCCCGGTCCCCGCCACCTGCCCAGCAGCAGCAGCAGCAATATGCCACTCAAGTTCAAGGACAGTATCCAACAAGCCCCATGGGACGATCCTCTCCTTGGAATACTCCCGGCGCCGGGGAGTGGCGAACCCCTGGTGGATCGTTTTCCGCGGCAGGAACCGGAAATCCTGATGACCTCACTCGTGCTCTATCCAACCTCGACATCAACCACAATCTCTATGTCAGCAATACGGGATATCAGACAGGACAATCTGCATATCCTCCTCGGTTACAACCCACCCATCCCCCTCCCTCCCTTTCCCCTGGTATGCGCTCGGGTAACGTGCAGGGTGCCAACAACAGCTCGTCTCGAAAACTGCAGTTGAACACTGATCTTGATGGGCGCAAGACCCCAACTGCACAGCCCGGACAGGCGCCTGGCAGTGCCCCCGCATACGTTCAGCCTATTGGGGCTCAACAGCAAATGCACCAATCGCGCGCTGGTTCGATGAGCGACGCTGACCGTGCAATGGCTGCCACAGGGGCTACATCTTGGGAGCAAAAAGAGAAGTTTATCGGCCAACGCACTTCTAACCCCAACCTGAACTACCGCTACAACCAGGGCCAAAAAGGCAACGTTCCTAATGTACCATCCATTCCTTCGCAGTATCTTAATCAACAAGGCGGTCAAGCTCCCCGAATGGGGAATTCCTTTGGCCAGGGACAGACGCAAGGTGACAACAACACCCAGCCCGGCCCTGGGTTCATCAACACTCCTGTTGATGTTCCGACGCTGATTGCTGGAAAGGGATATAATCCGCCCAATTTCGATATCCGCCCTGGTTTTGTATGTTGTCGTTGTTTTTGTATGTCACCACCTCAATTAAAAACACTGCCTAGGCTCGCTATTTTGTCATCAAATCATATACAGAAGATGATGTTCACAAATCTCTGAAGTACGAGATATGGAGTTCTACAGATCCTGGAAACAAGAGACTTGACAAGGCCTTCAAAGAATGCGGTGGGAGGGGTCCCATCTACCTTTTCTTCAGCGTAAATGCCAGGCAAGTGGTTTGGCGATTCAATGCCATCGCATGCTCACCATCACCCCAGTGGTCATTTTTGCGGAATGGCAGAAATGTTAACTCCAGTACGTATATTTTACTACCAGATTTCCAGAGGTTCCTGTTAATCTTCCGTTCAGGTGGACTACACAAGAAGCAGTACAGTATGGGCATCCGACAAGTGGAAAGGTGTGTTCAAAGTGCGATGGATCTTTGTTCGTGATATCCCGAACGCCAATTTGAGGCACATCCGCTTGAAGTAAGTTGATCGCGACCAGGAGAAACTTGTCTGCTTACCGTTTGGTTAGCAACACTCAAGAACGCAAACCAGTGACAAACTCTCGAGACACGCAAGAGCTACTACCTGAAGCTGGTCAAGAAATGCTCCGTATCTTCCACACCCACCCTGCTAGAACTTCTCTGCTGCAGGATTTTGCCTTTTACGAGGTACGTGATGAGGAATTTGCGTGTGGGTTAGCATTGATGTCGCTAGCAGCTTCAGGCGATGCAGAAGATGCAGGTGAATCAACAACAGCAACAGCAACAAGGCGGAACTTTGACCCCATCGGATGGCCCCACGCCACCATCGCAATCCCCTCCCCCGCAACAAACTATGTTCTCGATGAACATGGCGAACATGGCAAACATGGCAAACACTCCTGCTATGTACGGTGCAATGTCGCCGGCCATGGGTGGCGCATTGTCTCCGCATTTGCTCTCCATGCAAATGGGGATGGGCATGATGAACCCAGCGTTTGGTATGCAGCAGACTCAGGCCATGCACCAGAGTGTCATGCGTCACCCGAGCCCTGGGCCCCCTGGACAGAATTTCATGAGTATGGGCAGCGTGCCATACTGAAACCAGCGTCTTCGCATCTTACGATGTTTCCCGTTCGCCTTGCAGAGAAATGAAATGTGAAATGTATCTCGATCACTAACATTGGATATAGATTTCTACGGTTTGCGCCGAATGTACTTCTCCAGTTTGTATATACGTCATGTTGAGTTTTTCCATCTTTCCATCTTTCCTCCTTTCTCTTTCTCGTTCAATCTTGTAACCATAGCCTCCCTTGTCGCACAATCACCAAGACCGAATATGCTGTCATAATTGCTACTTCACTGCAGCTGTACAACGGCCATGGACATGGGACTTTGATGGACGTGGATATCCGCTTGTTCGCTACATTGTAATTGCTTTGTCTGCTATTCCCTATCTATGCTACACTGGTATTCCAGAAGTCAAGAATTTCATTGCTATTTCCCCCACATTACAATCTACTGTCCATCCGCCTGCAATAGCTCGTGCAACGCCTTTGCGATCATCAATGCGAAAGAGGGGTCATTGATATTCACATCAAGCTCTTCCACTGGGCACTGCAAACCACTCCTCAGTGTGTCCAACAGAGCACCGTCCGCCTCAGCATCGCGAAATGGTCCAGTATCTTTGTCAATACCGGAGAGACCTCGCAAGGGCAGGATAACGCGTGTCTTATCGATGGGCGCTCCCTTCAGCTTTTCTACCATGATCTGACCGAGCTGTGAGCATTCCTCGCGGGAGGTGCGCATCAGAGTGACTGAGGAGTTGTGATAGTGGAACAGTCGCCCCTGAAACTGCTTCGGGATGGTGTCTGCTGGTCCGAAATTGACCATATCCAAGGCACCCACCGATACTACTTGGGGAATACCACAGCTTGCTGCTGCCTCAAGGCGATGTGGACCGGCGGTGAGTACACCACCCACTAACTCGTCCGCGAGCTCAGTAGTGGTGATGTCAAGGACTCCAACAAAATGGCCCTCGCGGATGAGTCTCTCCATTGCTAAACCCCCAGCACCCGTGGCATGGAATGCGACCACAGAGTAACCCAGCTCCTCCAGCTTCTGAGTAGCCACCTGCACGCAGGGAGTAGTCAAGCCAAACATGCTGACTGCAATGGTTGGGCGCGATGACTTCAAATCCGCATGAATAAGAGAACGTTTCGCCATCCCTGAGATGGCATCCGCTGCATTTCCTAGGACGACTTCTAGTATTGGATTCATGCCGGCGACGTCGACAACAGAGTACATCATCGTGATATCTGTTTCACCCACATAGTGGGAAACGTTCCCCGATGCCATGGTGGACACCATAAGCTTGGGAAAGCCGATGGGTAGGGCATCTCGAAACGCTTTCGTGCAGACGCTCGTATTACCCGAGCCTCCCGCTCCGATGACCCCCGCGATACTCTGAGTTGTGCGTAGACGTGCCAGAAGCTGTGTCAATGCTATGGTCATAACTTCCTGAGCTTCCTTGCGGGACGGTGTATTACGAACAGTGGTTGTATGTTCCCTCAGCACATCTGAGCGAGGAATATCGATGTCCCGCAAGTCAGATGGATGATAGGAACCGATGTCAATTAGGATAGCATTGCAGACAGCAGTAGATTGAACAGCGCGCTTCAGGAAGAGAAGAGCTTCTAACTTGGTGTCGCAGGTGCCTATAACCGCGACAGTGGGTAGTGTCGGCATCGTTGACGCAGATCAGGGACTGGGAACCTTCCCGCAACACGTTTGACAGGGGCGCCCGACCCAGATTATGTCATAAGTATGTGGATGCGAAACGGAGCCTGTTCGGTTTGCCCGTGGAAAAATGTGGGGCACCATTCTCGTCAGTGGTCCACAATGACGGGGATAGCAACATCGAAGCGACAGCAGGCGCTAAAGCGGCTGAGAGATAACATCAGCCAAGGAAGGGCGATTGTGGGTGGGGGTGCAGGTATTGGGCTAAGCGCAAAGACACAAGAGGCAGGAGGGATTGACCTCATTATCCTATACAATTCCGGCCGCTATCGGATGGCTGGGAGAGGGTCCTTGGCAGTGCGTGGTCTTGTGATGGAGTCCATGAAAATGCAGCTAATTAATTGTTCAGGGACTGATGCCTTACGGCGATGCGAATGCCATCATGCTAGACATGGCCCGTGACACTCTGACCGTCGTGAAAAATACGGCGGTCTTGGCTGGTATATGCGGAACGGACCCATTTCGGGATATGTCACAGCTGCTGAAGGAGGTCAAAGACCTGGGCTTCACCGGAGTCCAGAACTTCCCCACAGTTGGCCTTATTGACGGTGTATTCCGACAGAACCTGGAGGAGACAGGGATGAGTTATGAGAAGGAGGTCGAAATGATCCGAATGGCACGCGAACTTGATCTGCTGACGACCCCATACGTTTTCAATGTCGGCGAGGCGGAACGTATGACAGGAGCGGGAGCCGATGTCATCGTAGCTCACATGGGCCTCACGACGAGTGGTACTATCGGTGCAAAAACCGCGTTAACCCTCGATGACTGCGTGGTCCGAGTCAAGGAGATTCTGGATGCGGCCGTGAAGATCAACCCAGAAATCATAGTTCTTTGCCATGGCGGTCCCATTGCCACCCCATCAGACGCAAAATATATCATTGAAAGGGTTCAGGGCATTCATGGCTTCTTTGGTGCTAGTTCACTCGAGCGACTGCCAGTTGAGGCCGCCATGAAGGAGGTCACCCAGGAATTTAAATCAATCCGTTTACCTGCCCGTCTGGTAAGAAGAACCGTCTTTGAGTGTCAGGACTGACCGTGATCAATATCTGACAGTGAAATACGTGGTGACTGTATTATGATTCTGAATGCGCCAGTGGTTGTCTGCCACTTCGAACAGGGGGGCACGATGTGCATGAGCTTGACGGGACGCCGAGCTAACGTCTGACGGTGCATACTAATAGCGCTAGAGATTAAATTTATTCAGACTCATCTGAGTAATGAATGATACAGCATGTACCATGTTTGTGTGATGAACCAAACCAATTGATATGTGGGCAGCAGTGGCTATACTTAGGGACGCGCCTTAATACCTATGGAATCAACAAGGCAAAACAAGATCTTGACTCTGTCCACAGTTGGTCCACCTAGTACTACGTAGTGACAACGCCTGTCGACGCGTCGTATCCCATAGCTTTCAGCTCAAGGCAGTCTACAAGTTGTCGAAATCAGAATGGCGCTCCTTTCAGACCGTCAAAAAGAAGAACTGTGCGTGAACCGGGCACCGGAACATTTGTTTGCTACTGACCGACCCTGTATCGATATAGACATAAATCCATGCTAGAGTACCTGCATACGAGCAATTTCACAGCAGCGTACAACGCGCTAAAGGAGGACACTGGAGTGGAGTATACACCGGATCCTAAGGCCAAGTATGCGGGTCTTTTGGAGAAGAAATGGACCAGCGTTATACGGCTACAGAAGAAGGTGCGTTCTGAGACGTGCATTTATGATCGTGTCGATCATCAAATTCATGTGACCCCGCAGATCATGGATCTCGAGACCCGAAACGCATCCCTTCAAGAAGAACTATCTATTACTCCATCAAAACGCGCCGCCATGCAAGCAGATTGGGTGCCTCGCGCCCCCGCTGCACACGTGTTGACTGGCCACAGAGGTCACATCACACGCGTCGCTTTCCATCCCCAGTACTCAATATTAGCCTCTGCAAGCGAGGATGCAACAGTGAAGATATGGGACTGGGAAACGGGCGAGTTCGAACGGACATTGAAGGGGCACCACCGTGCCGTCCATGATGTTGATTTTGACCACAAAGGACACTTACTCGGTGAGTGATATGTACGTGCGTGTGAGCATCGCTGACGAATCCGCATCGGTGAGGATGTTCACAGTGACATGTTCGTCTGACCTATTTATCAAGATATGGGACTCTGAAAATGAGTGGAAGAACACAAAGACGCTGTCAGGGCATGATCACTCGGTATCGTCAGTGCGGTTCATGCCGGGAGATCAGTATATCGTCAGTGCAAGTCGAGACAGCACGATACGCGTTTTCGATGTTGCATCAACGTAGGAATGCCTTTCTCGCACTTATTCCAGGGTGCTGACTCCACATATGATAAAAGACATCTAGTACGAACGATCTCCGGTCATTCCGAATGGGTACGTTGCGCGGTTCCCTCAGATGACGGCCGGCTACTTGCAAGCGCGTCAAAAGACAAGGTAAGCTCCCATGTTTCGTTCAAAAATCTCCTTTCACATCCGGAACCTCAGACTGCAAAACTATGGGATCCCCTAACTGGAGAATGCAAAGGAGAGCTACGGGGACATGATAACGAGCTCGAAGCGGTTTGCTTTGCACCTGTGGCTGCATACGCCGCTATTCGTGAGCTTGCGGGCCTGCCAGTAAGCATGGATAACCATGAACATAATCACGCATCTCAAGTTATCCTATTCAGAACGTGGGTCCCAAAGGTCCCGGCGCTTATGTCGCTACTGGATCCCGAGACAAGAACATCAAGCTTTGGGACGTCCAGAGCGGACAGATGATTAAGAACCTTGTGTGTACATCCCTCTTGGCCCCAGACGCCTACTGATTTCTCCTAGGCTGGACATGACAACTGGGTACGCGCACTCGTCTTTCATCCCTCCGGCAAGCTCCTCCTATCTGCGGCGGACGACAAGACGATACGTGTGTGGGAGCTGTCCACAGGGCGATGCATGAAAACCGTTGAGGCACACTCGCACTTTGTAGCAACACTCGCATGGGGTCGGCAGAAGGTTTCCACGGCGAAATCGAACGGCGCGGACACGAAGGCTGGCGAAGCGGAAAAGCTTGTAAACGTCGTCGCGTCGGCTGGTGTTGACCAGACGATCAAGATATGGCTTCCATGATGCTTTCACTCAGAAAGCTTGAGCTACGCTTTGTATGGCAGTATATGCTTTCGTCCTTCATTCCTATCCTCTGCGAGACCTTGGTGAGTCCTAGCGCCTTTCTCACGGGTCTGGTAGTGGGACTGATATGCCCTACTAGGTTGGCTACTAGACATAACACATAATACGACTCTCCTTACGACACATCCCTCACGATCATTCATTCACGAACTTTTTTCTTTCGGCTCTCAAGATTCGGTCCCTTCAACATACCCATATTACTCCTATATATTGACCTTGTAACAGCTATACAAGATAAATTCGGGATCTTCGCAAACGGGATAGAATGACATGGTCAGATAGTATGTGCCATAATGGTAAGGGTCCATGCCCAATTTTCGACCGCATCAAAACCGCAATATTCGCCATGATCTGACGGTCTTTGGATAAGGCCACGCAGTTCACTTCGTCAGGGTGCTCAAGTGGCTCGCCAATGAGTTTGAACGTGGATCCCAAAATCGCGTCGTTTTGTCCAAGTACGGTGTGGCGAGTTTGATGCCACTGGGAGCAAGTCCCCCTTCGGCGTATACGCCAAACTATTGGACGGCGTCTTCAGTAGCCACGTCAGATGTTCGGATGATTTTCTTGTTTGCACGTCAAATGTCACTTCAAGTATATGCGCTTTTCAACCTTCAAGAGTTTCTTCCCGCTCGCTGTATGCCAAATGATGGTACGATCCCACGCACTCTTTGCCTGCTGACAGTCCAGAAAGTATGACACTGAGCTTTCAAAGCTGCCTCGCTCGTCTTCCTCGTCCACACCCGCACCGGCTCGTCCCACGATGCATTTGCAAATGGCCCTCTATCTGGTGCAAATACTTCACCTATCTTGAATGATCCTGGCACGCTCGTATTTTTTGTCCGCACTTTAATGCACAAAAGGAATGTCCTCAACCAGAATCTAGACCTGCGGTGTACGCAGTGTTGAGCGGCAGAACCTTTACAGAGGAGACGGAAATAGAGCGGCATGATATCCGTTCTACCAGGGGCCAACCCCGGGAGCTTTGGGGAACGTGCTGCGGCAGGTAGAGAGGGACAAGGAGTCTGGGCAATTTATTATCGCCTCGTCTGTAACCACATACGCCTGGTCGTAGACGAATTTTATCGCTTTAAACAGCTTTAAAGAATTTATGAAACGGCTTCCACTTTGACATGTCGATTCAAATTCTCGTGGTAACTAGTTGATGGAATTTGTGTCGGTCAGGTCTTCCCGTTCTATCAGAACGGAGGCCGCTCCCTCCCTGACTTCTTCGATAGCTTCCCACTGGCAGGACTCATCACAACGGGCTTGATCAATTGTAAAAGTTTGATTGATAGTCGAAACACGCAATTTACAGACATAATTCCTGGAATCTACCACAAGCTTACATGCGAAAGACAACCTTCTCAGAATATTTTTGGTGCGGAAGAGGTTGGCTAATCCAACTTAGCCGGGACTGCGACGCCACAACTAGATTGGATGTAACGTAATCACCATGATATCCCTTCTGTACAGACATCTGGAACTCCCTCCACGGGTGGACACTTCAGCCGAAGTCAAATGAGATGAAGTGCGGTGTTAACGCAGTATACCTACAGAACGGAATAGATCTGATGAAGGAGATTGACGCAGATATACTACGACGAACAGCGAAATGCAGTTCGGTTCATTCATGACATTACATAAGTGGGTGTCACCACCTCAATCTTTGCGGCAGCGGAAGGTCAACCCAAAATTAGCCTGATTCGGCAATGTCCGCAATAAGTGGTGTGTATATTGCGAAACTTGTGTGAAGTACTTAGTCTGTACTAGTCTCGTCAACAACCTCGATGGCGCCCTCGTCGTCTTCGTCGTCATCGGGCGCGTCGACCTCCGTGCAAGTCGGTGAGCTCATACTTTTTCTCTTTTACTTTTCCTTGTTATTGATTTTCTGAATACAGCTCTGCGCATACGGCCAACGACCACACAGGACGCTGTATCCATTCCCGCTCGTTTTCAACGGAGTGTTATTCATGCAGCGTCTTCTACTAGTGTGACCGTAGATGCTTCCTCCGCTACTCCTGCTGCATCTGGTTCTGCTACTGCCGTCGCAACTCCCTCCACTTCCGCCGGGAAAAAGCAGATTTTCACTTTTGATCAAGTCCATACTCCAACCGTTACCCAGCATTCACTCTTCATCAGCACTGCCCAGCCCCTCATCTCGCGTTTTATGGAAGGATTTAACTGTACAATTCTCGCCTATGGACAAACAAGCAGCGGAAAGACATTTACCATGACTGGCATGGACCTTGATGCGGACCCCTCGGATCCTAATAATGGCATGGGCATCATACCAAGAGCTGTCTCTACTATATTCTCGCAGGCGAGAAAACTTAAGGAACAACGTGGCGGGACCTGGAATTACAGCATAAAGGGCTCTTTTATAGAAGTGTATAACGAGGATTTGATCGACTTGCTCAGCTCCGACGAGGCAACTGGGTTGCGGCGAGAGGTACAAATTAGAGAAGGCAAGGACGGGTCTATAATTTGGGGCGGCCTACGTGAAGTAACGGTGCGAAATAGCAATGAAGTCATGAAGTAAGTCTTCTTCCTTAAACAGTGATTTAGCTGAGAAGATGAGTTTTATAGCCTTATCCGCCAGGGCACTTCAATAAGAAGAACGAACGAGACGGATATGAACGCTCAATCGTCTCGTTCGCATGCGATCTTTTCTCTGACACTGACCCAGAAGAAATACACCGGCTCTGGCATACCAGCTCGTTCATCTTCGCCATTACCACCTGGCGGTCGTTCCCCGTCGCGTCTTGCTCGTCCTGGATCGTTATACACCACTGGCGGTTCTGCCAGTGCAAGAGTGTCCTCGCCTACTATGGGTAGGCCAGCGACTCCGAGTTTCCAGGCAGCTATGGGACGAGGCGGAGGACTGCGTCCTGCAAGTGCTCTTGGTCTTCGCCTTCCTGACAGCCGACAAGATGATGATGAGAGCGCCGAGTGGACCACTATAGTGTCCAAGTTTCACTTTGTTGACCTTGCCGGTTCGGAGCGTGTATGTGTTTATCCATGCAATTGTGGTCTTGAGTTTTTGACTAACCTCCATTATAGTTAAAACGTACGGCTGCTGCGGGCGAGCGAATTAAAGAGGGAATCTCTATCAACAGCGGTCTCCTCGCTCTCGGCAACGTCATCTCGGCGCTAGGTGACCCTTCACGTGCGAAGTCGCATACTAACTCTCACGTCCCCTATCGCGACTCCAAGCTTACTCGCCTCCTTCAAGACTCGCTTGGTGGCAATGCACATACTCTCATGATCGCTTGTGTCAGTCCCACGGAGTGGAACGTTAATGAAACGGTCAATACCCTGAAGTATGCCAACCGCGCCCGAAATATCAAGAACCGTGCGGTTGTCAACGAAAAGGAAGATGGTTGGGATGATATCGAATGGCTACAAGGAACGATCACGCGTCTTCGCAAGGAGGTCAAACAACTCAAAGAAGGTGGCCCCCTCGTTGCTTCTGGTTCCGTAGATTCCCCTGCAGTAGCGGCGGAAGGACACTCCAAAAAGATCCTTGCACAGATGGCAGACCTTCAGAATAATTACGAGAATCTACGCGAGAAATACGTCGAGCGGACGGAAGACCTGACTCGCCTCCGCCGCGAGATTGGCGAGCGTCACCGCACGTCATCTGGCGGGACTGTAGGCGGTACAGCTAAATACGAAGAGATCGTTGGACCCGTCATCGAGGAATACGAGAAGACCATCAGCGCGAT
This sequence comes from Suillus ampliporus, assembly GCA_016584345.1. Lineage (NCBI taxonomy): Eukaryota > Fungi > Basidiomycota > Agaricomycetes > Boletales > Suillaceae > Suillus > Suillus ampliporus. Next base: position 22,816 of record JABCPV010000285.1, read on the forward strand.
GGAGGCCGAGTTAGGCCTCAACCGTGCCGCGCTGAGACTTACCAATGAGATGATGGAAGAGAAAGAAGAAGAGCTCGCCCAAATCACCGAGAGACATTCAGCAACTGAATTATACGTCGAGGAGCTCCGTACCCGCCTGGCGAAGCTTACGGAACGGGAAGCATCAACTGAGGTTCGCGATGGTTTATATTAGATCAAACATGTTTCTAATCAAATTCTACGCAGGCTTACGTCCGTGATCTTGAGGAGAAGATGAAGTCTTCTGACGAAACGTCTATGTCGTCGAGCGAGTCGCTGACTGACCTGAAGCGCGAGGTCTCCCGTTATAAGGAGGCTGAATCCCACTCAGTCTCGTACATAGCTGACCTCGAAGCTCGCCTTGCCCGCTCCGACGAATCGGCGCTGACCTTGCAGCAGACGATTGAGCGACTCGAGAATGACTGTGAACGTCGAAGAGAGGAGGTGGAGACTCTAAAGACGCGCTTAGATAATCTCAGTCAGGACGGTGCTAGTTGGCGGACCGATCTGGAGACAAGGGAGAGCAAGGTTAAAGAACTTGAGCAGAAGATGGAAGCCTGGGAGCGGAAGAGGAAGGAAGTCAACGAAGATCGCATCCGGCTGGGTGATGTGGTTGGTGAGGTCGAGCTGGCGAAACGGGGCCTCGAGACCTTGAACGGCACGAACACCAAAGTCAATTCTGCGAGTACTTCCGGTGCTAGCACACCTGCTACTATGGACCTTTCCGTCGAGAATCAATTGATCGCACTGCGGGAAACTCACGCCGCAACACTCATAGATCTTTCATCTATTTCCAAGAAGTACCAGGATGCCCTACAGGAGATTGCTGATCTGGCTGCTCAGATTCAAGAAGCTAAACTCAGCAACCCGACGATCCCGGAGACTTTGGCCGTTGATAAAGTAGAATTTCCGCTGCCCCGTCGTCGAATGACGTCCTCCAAGAGTCGAGAAGCTCTTACCGACCCTCTCTATGATGCAGCTGGCCGACGTCTTTTTTTCAGGCAAGCGGCCTCCGCAGAGTCTCTTCATGGAAGGTATGTTTCATCTCCTGTAATAATCTGTGTTTCATCGAGTTTGATTTTTTTCCCGGCAGGTCACTACCTCAACCAGTGTCACAATCGCTTTCGCTTTCACAGGAACTCTCATCAGCGAGGTCTCGAGAGGCTTCGGTGTCAAGCCACGGAAGCAGTGGTTCCATTTCATATTCTCCATCACACCGTCCGAACCTGTCCATCTCTCTTTCCAGTGTCAATGGCGCCAGCACTCCGACTGAACAGCGCTCTGCGGTGAGCATGGAGAAGGAGATTATGCGCTTGCAAGAGGTTCTCAGGGAGCGTGAAGCTGAAATTAGCGCTCTTGAGTTTTCACTGAAGGAAAAGGAAAAGCCAACGCCCACTCTATCTGAACCGCATGCTCTCCAGTACACCGAGGTGGACAATTCGACACACCTTTCGCCGAAGACGATCCAGAAGTTCGATGCCGTTCGAGAGAGCATGAGGCTACATCATGGTCTCATCCCTCATGTCAACGGCGATGCTCCTGATAATGATGTCGACGAATCGCTCGACAGACTAAATGAGCTTATGCTGTATGTTTCATAGTTTATATCCTATTCTGTTTTCTGATCCTTCATCCGCTGTCCAGGTCGATGGCTCAGAAGGAGTCTCAGCACAAAGAAGTTGTTGACTCTCTTTATGACCAACTCTCTCAGGTGCAACGTGCACACGATGAATTGACCACTCTTTCCAGGGATCAGGTGGGCAGAACACTTTTTCTTGGCTATCATGTCTATCAGACACTGATAGTATGCAGGCACTGAACATGTCGACCGAACTTGAAGGTCTCCGTGCCAAATACCACGAGGATCTTGTCGAGTTGGAGGCAGTCAAGCAGCGTGAAGTGGAGCTTCTCGCGTCTATCAAGCAAGCTGAAGAGAATCACGCTGCCGAACTTGCGAAGCTGAGGTTCGAGCACGAGGAGGTTCTTCGTGCAAAAGGAGTCGAGGGCGACGAACTCATATTTCGCCTGAAAAGCGAGAATGAGACATCTCTGAATACTCTGCGAGATCTGTCAGAGGCATCTGCAGTTCTGGAGAAGGCTCTCGAGGAGCGCGAGAGTGCGTTTGGCGAGCTCCAAGCTGAGCACGAGGAGGCCCTCAAGCGACATGCTCAAGAGGCCAAGGAGATTCTCGAGCGTACCGTCGAAGAACACCAGCACGCTATGGCCAAATCTCAGTCTGACCACGCAGATGCCTTGAAGTCCAAAGACGAGCAGGCAGCTACCGACCTCCACCGCACCGAAGAGGAGTACTATAATGCGCTCACCAAACTTCGCAAGAACCACGCAGATGCTTTGCAGAAGCAAGATGCTGAAGCCGCTGCAATGCTCGAGCGCTTGCGTGAGGATCACGCTAGCGAGCTTCGCATGGCTGAGAAAGCTCGCGAGTGCTCTTTGTCAGAGTCAGAGTCGTCTCGTGATTCGGCGCTCCGCGACCTTCAGGACGAGCATGCTGCTGCTGTTGCTCGAAAGGAGGCTGCGTATGCAGAGGACGTAGAGAAACTCAAGGCTGAACACGCGCGCCTCGTTTCGAGCAAAGAAGAGGACTACAGAGCAAGGCGCGAGCATCTGAAATCTGAGCACGCAACTGCCATGGCTGTCCTCAGGGAGGAGTTGGAAACTCAAGTGGAGCAGCTTACGAAGGCCCTGACACGTCTGGAAGAAGAAGCTGCTGCCGAAGTTGCGAAGTTGCGCGAGGAGCATGAAACTGCCACTCAGGCTTTGACAGAACAGCATGCAGCGTCAGTGCTACAAATCACTCGTGGTCACGAGGAGGAGACTGCTCAGCTCAAGTTGTCGCATACCTCTGCCCTCCAGGACGCGGCTGGCAATATCCAGGCCGAACACGCATCCCTCCTCACCTCTCATGCAGCGGCAATCGCGAATCTGAAATCTGAGCACCAGATATCACTCGCCGAAGTTCAAGCGTCCCTTATTGCCGCTCAGGAGAAGCACACTTCCCACCTTGAAGAGTCTCGAACAGCAAGCGAGCGTATGCTTGCTGAGGAACGGGAACGCCTTGCTGCCACCATCGCCGACCTTGAGCAGAAACACTCTGATGAACGTGATGCTCTCCGCAAGGATCAAGATCTTCTCCATCAAGAACTAGAGTCCCACAAAGTCGCGATCAAGGATGCTCAGGAACAAAGTGAACGGGGATTGCTTGCAGAGCGACAACGCTCACAGTCGGTAGCAACTCAGCTTGAGGAGAAGCACTCTGCTGAACGCACCTCGTTACGCAAGGACTATGACATGGTAGTTCAGGAGCTTGAGGCCCACAAAGCTGCCGCAAGCGACTTCGTGGCAGTACGTACACAGCACGAGAGGACAGTTTCCGAACAGACGACCACCATGGCATCTTTGGAAGAAGATTTGGCTGGTGTACGATCGGAGAAAGCGGACCTTCAGGCGCAGGTTATGAAACTGATGGCTGAGCTAGCGAAAACGCAGTCAGAGCAGGCCAAGTTTACCCAGGAAGCATCCAAGCGCGAGTCATTGGTTGACGAGCTTGACAGACATCGCTCCCTTATCGCTGAGATGCATGAGAACCTTCAGCGCGTCAAGGACGAGAAAGACAACTTGCAAGTGGAAAGGAATAAGCAAGAGACTACCATGCGCGACATGCAAGCCCAGATTGCACGCACACCGGTCACCCAGGAGACCTCAACACCACGGGCAACACCTGATCGCAATATCTCTTTCACCCGTCTCAACGGTATGGCCACTAAGCTTCCTCCCCCTACACCCCCGCCATCCATGCCTCCGCCCCCAGCGCCGAAAGCTCAGGAATCCCAGTTCAGTTTATCTACTCAGTCTTCTGTTATGTCTTCGAAAGACTCCACTGCCGAGTCTCCTGCTACGTCAGTTGCCTCCGTACTTGCACCCGGCGGCCCTCAAATGGACTCCAAGGCTATCGCTGCCAAACTTGAGGACCAGGCGAAGCATATCAATGAGCAGGAGGTGATGATTAAAACACTCAACAAACAGCTGTCTCACTGTGAGAGCGATCTGGCTACTCACATGGATCTCGTGAGCACGTTGGAGACATCATTGAGCGACTCTGAGAAGAATCGTATGTATATTTCCCTGCTTCCTGTGAAGTTTGAACTAACCATTATGTTTCTATCGCAGTTCGCAAAGCGCGTATGCAAGCGACGGAGCTTGCGAGGGAACGAGACTCACTTAATTCTCAAATTGAGGGCCTTCGCAACGAGTTACAGGAAGCGCGTCGTGAGGTTGTCACTGTTCGGAAATCGATTGTCGAAGAGAAACAATCCCTGGAATCGCGTCTTGACGAGGAACGCCGTGCGAAGGAACGTGCTCGTGCGCAGCTCGACTCCCGGATGGAGGAGCTACAAAAACGGAAATCGAAGTTTGCATGTCTCTAGCGTTCCTGTCGAGTCTGGATCCATATCTTTGGGGCCTGTGAGTTGTTATGACTCATGCGTCGACGCCTTTGTCGCATCTCTATGCTTAACCTTTTTGCACTTGCATTATTGCCGTGTCAAGTCCTTTCCTGCTTTTTATACCAGTTTTCGCGAGCTGTGAGATCAGTTTGCGTTTGTCTCTTATGTCCTGATACCCCTTCGCTGTGGAGCTAGTTTATCGCGTCTACTATGGGTATCCCAAGTATGTTTGTCCGTAGCTACATATGTTATAATACGATATACAATTTTTGGATCTTTGCCGATTAGTAGGGCTTCTGTGTCGTGATTGTGGCGTTAGATGTCGGTCGCTGTTCGCGAGTCAGGTGCACAAATTAACAGCGTGTCCATCATGTGAACGCAGTATATAAGATGCACCACGCTGTCTTCCGGAACTTGAACACGTTTATGAATACACGACAGTGAACGCGGATTGAATGTTATGAAGAACAATTGGTACTGGCAAATTGCTGGCAAATAATATTCCCCGTATTCCCCGCGTGGAGAAATGTCGTAAGTGGTGTTGTCGGACCGCGGCTTAACTGAGACTATTATGTAGCATACCAAGCCTAGGCGCGGCGACTTTAAATTCCATTTCTCAACCAACTTGTTTTGACTCCACCCACCATCCGTCTCCCACCGCGACATCGTTATGCCCTTCAGCTTTTTTGCTCGTGCTGTCCCCGCCATCCCGCGGTCGATGGTCCTAACCCGCACTGTCCAGTCCCGCGTGCGATTTCTGAGTACCGCACCAGAAAAGCCGCTGCGTATCCTCCCTTCGTTCTCTCTATCGGGAAAGGTGAGCTTGGCCTTTGGGCTCAATTTATGAGTGGTCTAACTATGATTTAGGTTTGTGTAATCACTGGCGCTGCCAGAGGTCTAGGCAATGAATTCTGTCGTGCATTCATCCAATCGTTCGTTTTCCTTTATTTTACCTTGATGAAGGATTGATCCATTTTGGATTCTAGGGGATGCACGGACCTTGCTATTGTTGATCTGAAGGAAAGCGAGGCGAAAGCTGCTGCTGCTGAACTAGTCTCGAGCGCATGCGGTTTGTAATCTGTTGTGTGCTGGGAACACTACTGAAGAGCATCAAGTTAACAGCGACATGACCCCGGAAGACTTCAACGTTATCGGTGTAGGATGTGACGTGTCCTCGGAGTTATCTGTTCAGCGCGCATTTGAGCAAGTCATGGATACCTATGGGCGGCTGGATTCGGTAGTTGCATCTGCAGGTAAATTTTGTATATTCCGCAGCACTAACCAGGAACCTGAAATGATGCGTGATGCACAGGAATTGTGGAGAACTATTCTGCATTTGAGTAAGTTGCTCCAACTCGCATGGAGGCGTGGAGCTGACGACCTCGTCATAGCTACCCCTTCGACCGCATAAAGCGCTTGTATGACATCAACGTCCATGGAGCCTTCTTTACTGCGCGAGAAGCCGCTCGGAACATGATTCCTCAGGGAGGTGGCTCCATCGTACTTGTTGGTAGCATGAGTGCATCGGTATGTTGGTCTTCCGAGACATGCGTCTGGTGTGAAATGCCTCTGACAATGTATCTGTGTAGATCATCAACATTCCGCAGGTGAGCATATGATTCCGGGACAAATTCATCAACAGGATCTGACCCCGCATCCCTCGGGGATAGCCACAAACACCGTACAACGCTTCTAAAGCAGGTGCGTCTACAATCTGCCGTCCCTGGAAATCCCAAGATACTGATATGATATCACTCTGATAGCGGTGCGTCACATGGCTTCAAGTTTGGGAGTTGAGTGGGCAAAGAAGGGCGTGCGCGTTAATACACTAAGGTTCATTTTCCGTTGCCTATGGCTGACTATGGGCTGACAAGCATTGAAGTCCTGGCTACATGTTGACGAAGCTTACCAAAACCATCCTCGCCCATGACCAAGATCTGAAGGTTGGTGCATGTTGTTAAATTTGTTCGCTGAAAGCTGATTGTGGTGAAGAAAACCTGGGAAAGCTTGACGCCTATGGGCAGGGTGAGATCAGCCTAGTATATTTAGACGTCTTACTGATCGAGAACAATTAGATGGGTGAACCAGAGGACTTGGCTGGTGCCATCGTCTTCCTAGCAAGTGATGCATCCAAGTTTATGACCGGAGCCGAGATTCGCGTGGACGGAGGCTACTGCGTTATTTAAGCCACTTTGTTCTTATTATTGGATCTGTCAATGCCAATGTTGGGAGTAGCATCACATAGAGTTCAGTAGCGTAATTTCAGGCAAATGCCTTGTCTATACATAATACTAGATTTATGGTGCAGTCTACCCTGTGAACAAATGAATTATTTATATGGCGATGACAGTTGCGATTTGGATGTTTCTATGTTAGCTAAACGTAAGGCTCTTACGAGAACGACGAGGAAGATAGAAGAAAGCGAGAGAAGGAATGGGAATAACCAAAAGCGGGCTAACCGAGGATATTAATTGACGCCAACATGTATGACATCATAGCTAGGTATTTAGGCTTTCCATTCAGCGAATTCTTGTATTTTTTTTTATCTCTTCTTACTCTAACTCACGCTTTCAACCGGAGTCAAAATCCATGTCTCTAAGTTCGCAACCCGCGAATGTCACTCATAGGTCTGCCTCCCTATCCAGATCCCAAGACTCGGCGCCATCATCATCGTCCAATGGGTCCACAATGTCAAACGTCCCCAGCTCCACTTCCAACGCGGCGAACTCTGCAACGTCCACCTTTGAATTTACCAAGCGAAAACGCTGGGCAGATCTTCTCATACACGAACTGTCAGAGGCGATCATATTCGTGCTCTCCAGCGAGTGCAAGATCTTATTTTGCTCAAAGGCCGTCTCAGAATTGCTGGGTTGGCGAGATACAGAACTCATCGACAAAGATCTTGTCGACTTGGTCAACGGTGAACATGTTTGCCGCGTTCTCGTCGTGTTATCCGCGTGTACTCATTTGTCATCCATCCCTTCAGGCGAAGACAAACATGCTTTCCGCGGGTCGTTTGACCAATCACTGCGCTCACGCGCGGAAATGTTGTCTTATGTTCGGTTCAAGTGTCAAAGCGAGTATGTCTCCCCCGCCAAGGAGGTTCTATTCGAAGTGAAGGGATATCCCCACTACATCGACGACGAATTATTTGCGCGCTGCTTCTTCGCTGTGGCCAAGCCCTATCCGAGTCGGAACACGGCAATGTAAGTGCATAAGCATAAATATATAAGTCAAATTTAGTGCGGTTTCTTCGGCCGTCTGATGGAACTTACACCCGACTAGGTTAAACACATTCCTTGAACTCAAGATTGAAAATGAACGACTGCAGCAGCGCCTCGCAGATCTCAGAATCCGGATTCCGCCACCTTCTGTCCATACCGGTCAACCGATGGCTTCCATGTATTCTGCACCTTCCACTTCTCGTGGACCTGCACCATCGGTGACCCTCCGCCCCGTTGGCGATTTAACCACCACGTGTTATACCACTCATCACACTAGCACGTCATATGATGATTTAGTGATGCAGGCAAATCACCATCAACCACGGGGCTTTACTGAACCTCCCAACGTGCTTACGTATGGTAGCTACGCTCTTGGCGGACAACAAGCGCAACAGCCGACAGAAGACAATTATGGCGACGATGCTGCCAGAAGGAAAAAGGTGTGCACAACTATGGAACGGCTCTATTCGGATAAGCGTTTGACCCTTATCGGTGTCTCAGATCCGCAAAATGCACGCCGCAGAGCAGTACGTTTGTGTGACATGTGGACGCACAGATTCCCCAGAATGGCGCAAGGTCTGTCGTTCGCATGTTTCATCTTCCCTGTTTGACTCTGCCAATATCTTCTCAGGGCCCACAAGGGCCAAAAACCCTTTGTAATGCTTGTGGTCTGCGATGGGCAAAACAAGTACGTACTAAACAGGATGAGGAACAGCCTAGCGCAGGACCGAGCACCTGAGTTCCGTTCGGAACGCACCATTCGGCATGTCGCACTAGTCAGCACACCGCCTGTCACGGATATATTTTCTCTCAGTTGATGTTGAGTGGCTAGGTTGTTTGGTGGCATGCGGCCATCTTGTCGATGACAAGAATAGTCCGAAATATCGTTGTTTTAGACCTCTTCACAGTATACGAGTTTTCTTGCATAAACGCATTATATACACGGACATGCAATGTGCATCTTACATAGATAATATAACATGGGCAGGCCTACTTTGCAGCGCCGCGATTCTGTTGGTCGATAAGATTCAAAATCCGCGACTCAAGGCTTAGTCACAACAAAGAACGACTAGCAGAACGGGTCACTTCCTGTACACACTGTAATGAGATAAGTCCAGCTTCTAGAGTTCTATCCTTATCAGATTGAGCAGAACCGAGTGTTAGCGAGATTACAATGACCGGGCCGCGCAGGTTCGGCCTACGTTCCAGGGGGATCTCAGGGTCTACTTTGTCAATGTACATATCAAGTTATCAACTAATATAGTGAACCTGTCCTCTATGACTTCCACCTCTTGGCAACAGTACCTAAAGGGGTTGCTGGGAGATTGACGTCCGGGACTTTCCTCTTGAGCTTGCAAGAGACTTGCAGTAGTGTTTATATCTATCGACGATAACCCATAGCATAGCTTTTGGGTCAATCATGATGATGCATTTGTCAGTGCGTCAGGCTAACCTCAGTCCTGTTGCTGGCCGTGGTACTAGTCGCTACACGTTTATACATTCCATTTGAAGATCAATGAAAGTGTTTTACAAGCTAAACCCTGACGGATCCGGACCGATGAATTGCAAGGCGCTCATCAGTCCGAGTCGGCGCCGCCATATTGTTCTTCGACAAATATTAGCCGGTAGCCGAGTATCGAGCACCCCTGTTATGACTCCGAGCTCGCTCGGTTACCGCAACCACCTCTGAGCGGTGTGTTACCTGTTACGATTCCGAAACGGATCGGCTCTCTATCTAGCAGAAATCATGTTACGATTGGAATGACGTGATTTAGTAATGGCTGGACCAGAAAATTCTACGATCTCGTTTGTGTAATATTACCCGCCATTCATGTTGACCTGACATGTCGTCGTCGTCGTCGTGCTCGTCACGGTATGCCGCGAAATTCTTGAGACCGCCGTCATCTCCATCTACTTCCTGGCGCCTCCAGCACTCGACGTCAACTTCTGCCCCTTCCATGTCGCCGGCTAATTTCTTTCCACCAATGGCATTATCTCCCCCCCGTTCGAGAGCCGGTCTATGTCGGAATCGTAACAGGGCGCCGCATACTCACACTCACCTGTGTGGGAGCAGGTCACCGTGCACCATTTGTAAAATTTATGGAACTAGTGGACCAAGAATACTCGATCGACTTGTTGGCCACCCCTGGTGTCATGTTTCTCATGTTGACTTCTGCGTGGGTTCGGACTTGCCGAAGGCACAACGGGCTTGGACTCGTACTGAACGTATGGCGCGCGGGGTATGTTTAGATTGAATATACTCGTGGCAGATTTTATTCCAAATATCGCCATGGACGACGTGAGAGCCGCAATCAACCTTGGGATGGAGAAAATACAGGGCATCCTCATTCAATTCACTCCATAGAGAGGGGGTGAACCCAACTTCGGTGATAATGTTGGGCAAAAAAAGCTCTCTGTACCTGATCGATGGCCTGGTGACCTGGGTGTAGAGGACAGATCAAAGCGCGTTCTCAGCAATAGAACCGACGATGACCCGCCGCGCCACAACCATCTGAATCCTGCAACCCAACTCCACAAGTTAGCTCCAGTGCTCCATCGCAAATCATGACTTTCGACTCTGCATTACCTTATGTAAACGTCCATGTGTAGGTTGTGGTGCAACAACATCGGGATTGCCGCCTTCCCCCTAAGCTGAAGCATCCACTGATAATCGAAGGGTCTCAAGAACAGCTGAAGTAATCATTTCGAGGAGCAGAAAGCCCATGACATTTGCAACCGCAACCACTGGCTTGTCATTTGAGGATTAGCTTGATTGTTGGTGCAATAACTTTGAGATCGATCTTACGGCGTCTGATCCTCTAGCCTCGACCTCCGCACCGGGATCTGAATACAACATCTAGTATGACCGCCACTCACTTATCTGCCGTATGACAAGGGCGTCACCGTCACCGAAAACCACAGGAACTCAGACGAAAAAACTTACCAAGTCGAGTGCTGATAGTCTCGTAGTAATCGAGGCTTTTGCCTGCCCCCTGATTGATACAACAGTTTACAAGGATGTCGAAAAATGCAGGTACTGGTGCCCGGTATCGGTTTCTGAATATATTCCAAAACGCGGGCAATAGCTAACCAGTTTTGGAGAGCACTACCGAGAGGGTGAATTAAAACGCGCAGGGCACGGTAAGCGTGTTTGAAAGTGTGCTGGACGGTGCGGAATGCAGCGTAAACGGATGGCCGCAGTCTGTGGGACGTAGAAGAAGTAATACTGGAGGATGCATAAGGACGCCGTTGTTCGCTTGCTGTGAAGGAACGCTCTGGAAGTGCCCATGGATTAAGTAGTGTGTTTTTAAGTTTTAAGTCTGTCCTCTGAATGCTATCACGTGCCCACATTACTACCGAGAACTTAGTCTCCTCCAACTTTCCTCCAACTCACCGTTACTCACATCTGCAGAGTAGACTGCTCGTCCTCTGCTCGCCAACAAGCTGTTAATTCTAACATAAATTGCACGATATCATGTCCGCGCCAGAAGTATATCCAATCTCTAAAGCTCCAGTGACGTGCCACGCATTTAACGCGGACCGCAGCCGTACGTCCTTCGTCGATAGATCCTCTGAATGCTAAGTAGTGAACGTCGCTATCGACACAGAGGTTGCTGTGAGCTTGAACGATAATAATGTCCAGATTTACGCAAGACAAGGCAAGGAGTGGATTTTATCCGAGACACTCTCCGAGGTGTGTTCTGATCAGTGTATACTGCTCCATCAACATGACTGACTGTTCCTGCTTCTTCAGCACGATAAACTCATCACTTCGATCGATTGGGCCCCGAACTCCAACCGCATTGTCACCGCCTCCCAAGATCGTAATGCATACGTCTGGTCCCTCTCTCCCGATCCGCTCACTGGAAAGTTGGTGTGGAAGCCTACCTTAGTGCTTCTTCGCATCAACAGAGCCGCTACCTTCGTCCGTTGGAGCCCCAACGAGGATAAATTTGCAGTCGCCAGTGGTGCAAGGTACGTACGCTTTTCCTTTGGAGATAATCTGATTTCATCAAATATTCATAGGGCGATTGCCATTTGCTCATTTGATCCGGAGAACAATTGGTGGGTGGCAAGGCAGCTCAAGAAACCAATTAGATCTACTGTTCTTTCCCTCGACTGGCACCCGAACAATGTGTTACTGGCTGCGGGGAGCGCGGATATGAAGGCACGGGTGTTCTCCGCTTACATTAAAGATGTCGACAAGAGGTAATGCGTAGGCTCTGGACGGCGATGGTCATATTTTTACCGTTAATTTGCAGGCCCTCGCCTACCATTTGGGGCGAGAAGCTTCCCTTCAACACTCTCTGCGGAGAATACAGCAGCCCCGCGGGTGGATGGGTTCACGCAGTCGGCTTCTCTCCTTCTGGCGATGTCCTCGCTTTTGCTAGTAAGTTGCATCATGTTCATGATGCCGGCAAGACGACGTACAATTTTCACAGGTCATGATAGTTCTATCAGCATCGTTTACCCTGGCGGTCCCATGGTTTACAACATTCGCATTAGCTCTCTGCCATACGTGACTTTAGCCTGGACTTCCGAAGACGCTCTGGTTGCGGCTGGTCACGATTGTCAGCCAGTCGTTTTCTCTGGCTCGGAGCAGGGTTGGGCCCTTGTCGGCACTTTGGATGACGTCACTGCTTCCAGTACATCGAAGGCTCCTGGTGCAAGGGCTGGGACTGTTGGGAGGTTGAACAGTGCAGCATTCAACACGTTTAGGAACGCGGACACGCGTGGACATACTGGTGGAGCAGACACTGCTGCTGACACAGAACCGCTCACTGTGCATCAAAACACGATCACGAGCGTTAGGCCGTACGAGTATAGCGGTGATGGGATCGTTAGCAGGGTGAGCACCACTGGCGTGGATGGAAAGCTTGTCATCTGGGATGTTAATGCTGTGTCGGCCCTTACTGGGAAAATGGGCGGGTTGCGGGTTTGAAGCCATAGTACATCGTTGTACAATTAATTGTACAGAATATTGCGGTATGTAAGTATGCATGGTATAGATACTCTTTGGATGTATATCATCTTCGTAGAGTGGTGTCAGCGGTTGCGTATGCATATCCTCCCTCAATCTCCTGGACAGGCTGCTCGTTGATGACGCCCCAAACTGATGCTTTGAACTGGGAATAGCGACGATCTGTATCAGCCCTGGGATTACAAAAGTGATGCATCGGCATACCAATGTCAATACCAGGCCCATTTTTCTCTCCAACACTCTCAAACGTGCAATAAGATTTTCATCTGGTCTTTCGGATAGACGTCTCGTAGTAACGGTCAACTGCCACATCATCACGATCAGGATTATGCCTATTCCACTAGAGGATGCGACCCACATCTTTCACATGTTGCGATAGTTTGGCGTACTCCCATAGAACATTCGCCTCCAGCGCGGTCAGACTGGCGTGCGATTCGTACGGGTTCACATCGAATATGCCGCTCGTCGCAGACATTATGAAACCCACAAAGGACGTCGTCGCAGACTGGTAGCCTACAAATCTTTTAAGCGCGTTCCATGAACTGGTCTTGTCTTATGCCAAGTGTGCGATGAGCGGCAAAATGCTTTTTTGGGCTCTACCGGCGGATGAGACAAGGTCATTGCCACCGAATTGATGCCGCGCGTTACCATAAACGAACATGTTTTTAACCAAATGTCTTTTTTCGACAAAACATCAAAGCCTCCACCGGCGGGTGGATAATCTTCCTATTGACACCGACGTCGATCGTTGTGCAATGTCTTTCCGAGACATGGATATTGACTCAGGGATTGCCAAAGTTGTTTTTTGGGACGACAAAACTACTTCCGGCGATGAGACACATCCCTATTGATGCCGATCTCGAGTTGCCGCTAGCCACCCATAAGCAAGTCCGATAGCCCCTGGATGACACCATTGTTATGATGTCAACGTACAATTGCTCAGTGCGAAGCTCACCAGGAAGTACTAGACCGTCATCGACAGACATATATCGCAAGTAATGTTAACGTGTCGTTACTAGTCTCGAAGTGTAACCGAGAGGTAGAAGGGTAAACGCACTAGCATCAATCCGACCCTCGGGTGCTCGCCCTTGTTCCAAAAAAGCAACAAGATCAAATAGCTATCCCCCGAGCCGGACATAGCCTGATCATCATCATGCCATCATAGAGCCTGGAGGGACATCCCTTCTGACCTAGGCGCGAGTAGCCTGCTCCAGCTGCTCAGCAAACCGCGCGACGCCAACAGCCGCCCATCAGTGGCCCATCCGTCGCGCTCCGTGAGTCGCTGCATATGCTAATGAATATTGCAAGGGTGAAACATTTGCTTTTGTTTAAGATGCTAAGCGCACACGATCATGTATGTATGTTCAGCCGCTGCAAAAAATAATTTTACCTGCGCTAAAACCTTCAATACTTCCGAGTCTTATGATTTCTCACGGTGGTATACTGGCTCAGAGTTGCCTTATTTGGTGAAGCTGTATATCCCCTCCTTGGACGCAACAATATCACCATGTTCCCCTAGTAAACAATAGTCCTGGGATCCCCCGATCCTTTAAAACAGCGTGACTTTGGTTCGTTTCGCTCTTTCTAAGACACTCACATGCATTCACCCCCTGTAACATCATACCTCTCTGAGTCGTCCTTTCCACCAAGACCCTTCCCTCCTCCATCCCTTAACGACGTTCCACATGAATATATCGTCGATCAGCTGAGGAACCTCGCGTCCCACTACTGGGATAGACCACAGACCTCCGATTGTACTATCAGTACGTCTTTGTTATTCACGAAATGTTCTCATCTCATATGAACACCCCTCGGCAGTCGTACCTGTTCCCCATCATCGACCACGTCCAGTACATGACTCCTCAGTCACTTCCTCAGACTCTTCACCAGAGCTCTCACCAAGAGATCAGGTAGATCCGAATGGCTCTGGCCGACGGGTAACCGAGCCTGCTATCCATGCGGTGCCTCGAATGAAACTAAGAGTGAGTCATGACATGCTGTTCATCAAAGGGGCATATTCCTTATTGTGTATTTCCAGTTGCATATGGACTACCTCTCCTCGCAGTCAACCTTTCTCCGAGGTCTTTTCAGTGGCGCATCACCCCTTGATCTCATCCACAAGGGCGCCTCCCAACCTCGACATCCTCCCCTACATGTTCCAGAAAGCCGCCTCCCTTGTCTTCTCCCTTCTCCGCCGTCACATCCCATTCTCTTTCTCCCCGTTCCTGACCCATCTTCCATACATTTGATTTTTCATTGGATGTACTTCGGTCAGACGGCTCTCATGGAAGACTGTCTAAATCGGGGTGTTGTCCACTGGGAGGGGATCGCGCGCAACGTGGAGTACCTGGGGCTTCCCACAGATATCAAAGTATTCCTGGGGCGGTGGTACAGCAATTGGCTTCTTCCGGCTCGCAGCCGTCCCGGCTGTCCACCCTGTTCGCCTGAAGATGATGACGATTCTGACATTGAGCTAGAACTCGATGCAGATGACGATACGGATGATGATGATGATTACTCAACGGACAGCTCATACACGGAGGATGTAGATGCTATCGCAGAGTTCGAGCGAGGCCGGACACGGGCAATCCGCCCCTTAGCGCGCCTGTGCGGAAAATTGCAGATGTGCGGAACGTGACAGGCATTTGACATCTTTACGAATAACTCAATGTATTTCATAATGGTTGTCGCTCATGGCAATGTCATTTGGTCTATCTTTATTCATTCCAATCTTCTTTTTCGCATCCCCGTTTCAGTGGAGTGCAATACCATTTCCGGGGAATGTTTCAGACGTCCACTGCGTGGCTCCGGTGACGGACTCCAACTTACAAGTGGGGCGCTATCCTCAAGTACTTGTGTTTTGCGCCACGGTACCGCAATTACGTCCATCCTATTCCCTGATATGATACATAGTAGTACTTTTAATTGTGTCAGATGCAGAAGGGAAGGCGTGTATTTCAAAGTCAAAACAAAGAGCCCTTCTCGTAATGTCGAACTTCCACCTAATTGTCCTCAAATCCTAGTCCGATACCAGAAGGGAAGACGTATGCACAGTTAAGACAGAGCTTCTCGCAACCTCGAACTTCCACGCAATTGTCCTCCAAACCTTCGTGAGCGCCAATCTAATAAGAGATAGGGTAGACACAACCGAACATCCCCCATATCTGGATGATCTAGCGGCTGGGGACGCCCGCGTAACTCGTCCAAAACGGTACAGTGCTAAGAAAACGCGTGGCAGGCGTTTTGAGAACGGAACTAACCCCAAGAGTGCTGACCGTAGCTGACCGTATGGGGAAGGAGAGAAGAGCGGTTTGACAGCGGAACCAAACAAGGTGAGCGCTTGAGCGTTCCAGAATGGTCTCACTACTGCGCATGCTGTGATACCTAGTAAGGATACCTCTGACTTTCCATTCAGCGACAATCGGAGAATGTACAGTAATGTAAGCAATGCAGACGAGCTATCGACAGGCATTACCGTGCGCTGATAAGCGACAATTGAATAAGTAGCAGTGCCACTGCAGATATATCGTTTTCTTTTCGGTAGACGGTCATCCCACTTGCGGTACAGGTTAGTACGGAAAAATTCAAGTCCAGGAATACAACGCGGCGGAAGCAATCCTTTGCTTAGCCACGTCTGGGTGGGCGCAGGCACTCCAGGAACCCAAGCCTTGGGCTTGTACGACAGTGAATTCCATCAGTCAGACTTCTTTGCTCGAGAAGACATACCACGTAATGACCGGTCTGCATTTTATACCAATCGATGTTGTTGAGCCATGGGTGTTACGAGAACGGAAGTGATCCGAGGGAGGCGCCCATACATCTTAAATATTTTGTTTTCATCCTTGCCAAAGAATGGCTGAAATAAATGGGGAAACATATATAAGAAAAGTCTCGTGAAGCAAATAATAAATGGCACTGACCGTGGCTTCGTGATCATGTCGTACAATGCGATACTTCTTCAGGAGCCATATCAAGCGGGGTTCCAATCATAGCCATCCCGTGATTGCTCCGGATGAAGATATCCAAAGTCTGCAATGGTCACCGCGTCAGGTCTAATGAGAATGTTCGCTGATTACCCTGTCAACAAAGTAAAACCGGGCAGCTGTAGCATCGAAAGAGCTGCGCGTTTGTCCGATGACATCGTGGAAACACCCGCTCGGTATAAACTCGAGCATGGGGTAAAGGTTCAATCGGTCTTGGAAGGCGCCTATGACACAATTCACCCAGGGACCCCATGGCAGTTCAGACAGGTGCCTTCTCTCGGCATTGGTATCCGCAGGGTGTCTCTGGCTGATGGATTATTGTTGGACAGATGTCCCAGTAAAGTGTACATACCCGATCAGTTGGTTCCATCCTTTCTTTGGAGAGGACTTTGACAGCAAATGATAGTCCTGGGCGCTCCACTTTACCTTGGTTCGGGAGGGGTCGGGTGGCTACGCGATTGCACAAGTAAAACGGGGTGACCATAAGCCGCGTCGCCTATACCGATTTATCTGAATCTAGCTCTCCTTTCTGAAACAGTGACAGGTCGTACATAATCTTCAAGACGCTCTAGGTCAGCGCTGGAGGGGCGAGGATCTGATGCATCGGGTGGCAGGATGCCTCCAGTATAGCCCGGTAATCCGTGGGCTCTGATACGTGACTAGGACAACAGTTGATGAATTTGTCTGGAAGGGGAGCCTCAGGAAGCCCGTACTGGTGATGGATCATAACGCGAAGCACAAGTATTGAATGATTTGAATATTGTACTTGGTTACGAGCATGTACTATGCCCTACTATGCCTCTGAAGGATGTTGCGACTTCTTTGGAAGCCCGATCAGGATGTTTTGTGATCGGTGAAGTTTAAACTGTCTGATGCAGCTAGCCAGTTGAAGAGGGGGTCGGGTACCGCATTCCGAACGCGTGAAACTTATAGGCTCGAATTATGTGAAGCTCGCTAGCTGCACGAAAAGGAGGGGGGAAGTGGATGAACCGTTTGTAGCAAGTCTTGAGTCGTCAGGTCGATGCTGGCAAGACCCATCACGACCACTATTGTTCCAAAAATGTGCAAGGGAAAGCATAAGGTATGAGTATGGGGGATATTAAACAAAAATGAAACTTACGGCACAGGTCATAACTGTACAGTACGTAGAATCAACAACCCGAAAGATAACGAAGTTGTAATACTTGCTTTTAAACAACCGAGGTACACTATCACCGCCATCCATTATCGAAGAAACACCACCTTCTCCTCTGGCTTTGAAGCAATCCAGGCGACTTCATGGATGACGCCCAACCCAACACGTTCCATCAAGCCCTCATTCTGATTAACCGCCATCACATGTAACAAGCATTCAAGGTATTGCACAAGTCTCTCTTCATCGCACACGCGGCGCGTATCGGTACGGGAAAGGACAATGAACTCGAGAGAAGTCGGCGGGGCAGGGTCTAATGGCAGGACGACAGTGCCAACCCAAGTGGGAGGGGAAGATGCGGTGGAGAGAACGTTGAAGAGACCGTGGTGGAGACATGCACTTGGTTTCTTGTTTTCTTCATCATCTCGCCGTACGATGTCGAAGCGGCTGGAAGTCGTGCGGAAAATAAGGGTACCTGGTTCTAGCGGTCGATGAATGTCTAGTATGAGTTCTGTTGCATCTAAGATCCCTCGCGGAGAAGAATATGCGGACTTCTGTTCCTCTGTCATGGGAATCGAAACGGCCCAGGAAACCTTGCGAACCGCAACTGCACTGCATTACCACTCTGGTCCACGATGTACCAAGGATCTACAAGTGTTTCCGCCACCAACGGTTCGCCACTACCGTTGTCGATCCCCACATACCGATGCTCCGACATGTAGTCAACAGCGCCACGCCACGTAGCCCATGCCCAAGAAGGCCAAGGTAAATTGCCTCCGTCAGGGACGGAACGACGAGCGCGAGGTGTATGTGGATCGTGTTGCCAGAGAAGCGCGTGATGCAGGTCTGTCAACATCATTCCATAGTGAAAGACTCTAGCAGGGTGACCGAGCCCAAACCCTATCGCCAACGCATTTGTCACTCCTGTGAAAGCATTGACAATGTCTGATTCTACGGTGAGATTGCGTTGTGTACACTGCTTAACGGCCCCCATGTAAGTCCCAAGGGGATTTGCGGAAGGGAAATATTCTCCACGTGAATACCGAAGAAAGTTTGCAGAGAATTGGTGGCCCTTGCTTTCGGCGACGATGTCTTCGCAGAAGACATCACTGCGGCAGTCAAAGTGGACTTGCTGCCCAGTAAAGTATATCCTTCGGCGGGAGAGCGCGCTCTCCTGATAGGTCCAACAACGCGTGTTCCATGCAGACAGAGCGAGAGCCTCCCCAAGTCTTGGAGGAGCCACGTAGAGATGAAGTCCTTGAACAACCTCAATATGCTGTTGTAGTGCTCTAGTTCGTGGACGGCATCCTGGGAGAGGGTCTCGAGCCGTCATGCCGCCAGCAGCAATTATCGTGAAATAAGACAGGCCGTAGACCAAATCCATAGCGTGTATCTGAGTGAGCTTGTCCTGCGAATCGTCTTGGATGATGCATAGAGCGTCGATCCATATGTAACGTTCACCAAGTTGTCGAACGAATAGAATTGAATCAGTGATGGTCTGAGGGAATTTTGCAGTGTTCAACCCGCCAGGCGTGGAGCGCTCGGTTATATTATCCTTCGTCGTCCAATACTCTGTACCGATGCCTCCCCATACGTAACTGAGGGCGACATAACGACAGTCAGAAGGTGAAGGAATCACGGCCATTGATACTACATCCACCACTCTCACAAACCCCGGCAGCTTCCTGTCGTCGTCGTCGTCGTCGTCCAATCTCCAAACACTTTGACATTCATCTCCATGGTTCTCCTGGCACAGCTTAATCCACTTCTTCACCAGATCGATATCCACAGTATTCTTCACCCTGCGACCATGAAGATCGGTTGGTCTCCCAAATTTGAAAGCGTCTTCTTCCATGAGGTGAATCATTAGCGAACCTGCTGTTGCCCTTAAAGCTGGATATCTCTCCCAAAGATCCCTTAGGCCCTCCATATTGATGTGGAGGCGGTAGCAACGGAATTTTGGTGGGGGATAAAAAGGCCCCCGAAGACAACCACAAGGCATCGAAAAAAGCCGACATTCGATCCCTGAGAGATCGACGTGAGGCAACTTGTCCAACATCCATGTTCGACGGACATGAAAGGATATGAGGCGGCAGAAACTGCATTGGTAGGATTTTTCTAAGATAGATGATAGTAGATCGAGCGGGATCTCCTCCCCCTCCGGGATGCCATCAAGGAAGATCCGGTAAAAATCTAGATTTGCACAGATGGAACAGAGTAACGTGTCGTTGTCTAACGTGGCAGTATGATCCCTCTGTTCACTTTCAATTAGTCCGCTGTGGTGGGTAAGCGGAGATGTCATCGAGTTCCTTACCTGAACATCGGTTCCTATTTGATCTGGATTTAGAAGAGGGGCGGATTCAGAGGTGCCGTCGGATGCAACGTTTGCTTTGGGTTTGCATGTGCGGACGACTAATAGCCAAAGAAGCCAGATTCCAAGAGCGAGCCCTCCAATGATTCCAACAAGGGCAAAAGCATGTGTGGAGACTAGGGTAAGAGTGTCAAGAACACCAGCGGGCAGTACTGTAAGATTGTTAGGCCCTTCATGGTTACCTGAAAAGTATTTCAATACCTGAGGAAGAAAGGAAAAAAAGCCATCGTAAAGGCAGGATACCCACTTGACTGAGTTGCGCTATTAAAGAGAGGAATCATACCAGTTGGAGGATTCACCAGGGGGACTTTGGTTTGACTTTTCGCAGTTGCTGGCAGGCATGTCCGCAAGAAGGCTGTGAATAACCATGAGCGCTAATTAGATAGACGCGTGTGTGCTGTGCCAGTCCGTTAATAGAGTTGGTCTTCAGCTGCTTACATAATACAACCATCAATGGAAAGCTGAATGTGTTCACGCTCCAGCTCGACTATCGTCGTGATGATCACGATGAACAACGCCGACCCAGGAAATACTACCATGGGTTGCTACCACTACGCCATCATAATATAGTTCCTGTACAGTCTTCCTTCCTTGTTTCACCCCGATATCTTTCATCCGTCAGTTTCGTTTTGACTGCTGACGCTTTGACTTTCCACTCACTGCTTGCGTTTAGAATGTCACCAGCCCCATCCAACAAGTTTCTTCCCAGTCCAAGGATAATCGTTGTACGTCTGTTCTGTTAGAATGTCTTGGCCGCGCCTGTACTGAGTCCCTATCTCAGATTTTAGGATGTCCGTTTAGGTGAGCATTTCAGTGCCAGCTGCACTCGCCTGACTCTAACATCATCACGGCACACATAATAGCGGTGGTCAGGTCAGTTATTTTACAATCTCAGTCAAACAACTTACTCGCTTACACCCCCCTCTCAGCCGAAACTAGGCGTGGACAAAGGTCCTATCCACCTCGTCCAGACAGGGCTCATCAACCAGGTCGAAGACCTCGGATGGCGTGTCGTCTTTAATGGCCACCACCAATTTGAGGATATTTCTCCGCCACCAAACGACACACCCTCAATGATCCCACTGTAGACACGCTAGAAGCATCCATCGCAAAGATGAAAAACCCCCTTTTCGTTGCACAGGTCTGCGAGAGTGTCGCATCTGCCGTGCAGGGTCATACCGAGAGGGGGCAGCTCCCCGTCACCTTTGTTGGAGACCATTCCTTGGCTATGGGCACTATCTTAGGCACGCTGAGGTGTGTTTCTCCATTTAGACTTGTTTCATTCCACAAAGCTGAGACTTACTCGGGCCACAGAGCATACGACCAAGTGTGTGTGATCTGGATAGACGCCCATGCAGATATAAATACGATCCACAGCACCGACAGCGGAAACATCCACGGGATGCCCCTCTCCTTTCTCCTGAATCTCAATCCCCCTGCTCCATCCCCAGACTCCGTCCTTGCGAAGACTGGGTGTCGCACCTTCCTGCGGAGCGTCTGGTCTATATCGGATTGCGGGACGTGGACAAGGGCGAGAAGGAGATATTGAAGCAGCACCACATCAGGGCGTTTAGCACGCACGACGTTGATCAGTGAGTTTGGGTTTCGGTTTCGGTGGGGGGAGAAGGGTGCAGACACTGACTGTACTGGACGTAGGTATGACATCAGCAAGGTGGTTGAAATGGCACTCGACCATGTGAACCCACAACGAGACCGCCCTATTCACCTGAGCTTTGATTTAGACGCGCTCGATCCGAGCGTTGCGCCTAGCACGGGGACACCGGTAAGTATTTTGATTTGCATTTTCGCGAGTCGGTGCCTCGGCGCGTATTGTTGAGTAGGACCGAGTCAGTCGTCTGTTTGCTTCCTTCTGGTGACCTAGTGCGCGCCGAAAATGCCTTCTTTCTGAGGAATTTGTGTTGGTCAGAGAACATGCATGAAAGTGCACATCATTCTCCACGGATCCTGACCCTGCGGGCGCTTTGAAAGTGCGCCAGACCTGTGTTGGCTTGGGCAGACGCTTGATATCGCTCATACCTTGTCTGAATGGGTCATCTTGGAAATACTGACGCTTTGATCTGTGGCGGGAATGCCCAAGCCCACGGCGGGCAGACAATGTATTCCTTTATTACAAGTCAAATGAAATGCCAAGTCAACGAGCAGGACTAACGAAAATTGTGCAGGTGCGCGGCGGCCTCACGTTCCGCGAGGGACACTACATCTGCGAGGCAATTCATGAGACTGGGTTGCTCGTCGCGCTTGACTTGATGGTGTCCTTTACCTTGGCCTTGCTCGCACGAACCTTGATGGGATCTGACGGGTTCCACCGCACGCAGGAAGTTAACCCGCGCTCGCAGATGCTGAGAGCGTGCGCCAGACGGTCGCGGTGGGGTGCTCATTGGTCCGTTCTGCTTTGGGTAAGTCGTTCACCTGCTGCCAGGTTGTTCTCTGCTTGTCCGGTTTGGCGATTGTTCTTGGATCGTCAGATTAGACTCTTTCACGTCCACAGGGATGGCTTGCAACGTGGCTTGCTGATGGCGATTTGTAATGTGGACGCGATTGAATGTGGCAGTAAGTTGGATCTGCTCTCTATTAAGGTCACGATGACTAACTTCTGTGGTAGAGAAGCGTGGTGTCCGTTGTGTTGCCGAGGTGTCGAGTCCACTCGATCTCGCGTGACCCGTCCGTGGGGACCGGAGACGCGTTGGAGAGACGCGTTCGCGTATCACATTACTGGATGGGAATTATATTTTATATATATATCAATAAGCATGCAATCTCTTGTCTCATGCGTTTGTGTTGATAGATTTTGTCAATCAGATTTTGGAATATACAATTCTCGATGACAATGACTGGCGGCAGCAGCTAGAGAAAATGTTCAGATACATCGCGTCGAGTTCAATGGTTCAAAAATAAATTATCATTGACTTGCAGCACTCGCCTCCGAAGAAGGACGTTTCTGAAGATCGACATTCAAGGATCGACGTGCCATCTAATTGAACATCCAAACATTCGTACGGGGGAATATTCCGGTGGGCGGTGGGCAGGTGCTTGACCATTGTCCATGACAGATTCCACACGGATGCAAGCGCGGTGGATGCATCCCTTTGTATCGACAACAAATCGGGTCGCTGGCCTGCTTTGCTGAACAACAAGTTGTGGCCACAGCGCGAAAAAGGAAATGACGCGCCGCAGGTCAAGTCTTCAGCTACATTCACGTGAAGGGGGCGTCCCAACAGTTAAATACTGGCGCTTGCATCCCTTTCCTGCTCTTCATCATTCATCGTATCTTCTCTTCTGTATCGTGACTTAAACCTTCTGACTTAAGCACTCTACTCTTGTTTACTTACATCATCTTCCACTTGTCTGGTCATACCACGGGCTAGGACTGACATCAATCTGCTTTAATGATGTACCAGAAGACCTCACAGACGGGTGAAGGGTCCGAGCCTCGGCAGCAGACCAATGTCGCTTCGACCTCGTCTTCTGCCTCTTCGCAGGAGAATTCCTCATTCTTTCAGAATGACTTCGCGTCCAACTCGACGAATACGACTCCCGGAGATAACACTGGGACCGATCCTCAGTCCAACTCGGGTGGTGAGGACTCCGGCGCACAGAGGGAGAGGCAAGGCCTGGAGGCGCGACAGTCTCAAGTCGATGGTCAGCGACGGCCACAGGCTCGGCAGAAATTTATACATTATACTAGGCCTTTAACGCTTTACCCTGCGGAATCGTATGCAAGGTTCAACGCTGCAGTTTATGCACATCAAATGGCGAATCCGGTGTTGAACGCTGGCGGGGCGCAAGGTCATCCGATGCAGCAGAATATGATGCATGCTCCAGCTTCGGTCCATGCTCAGCAGACTACGATGGCTCCGGTCTATGCTCAGCAGACTATGATGGCTCCGGTCTATCTTCAGCAGACTATGATGCATGCTCCAGCTTCGGTCTATCCTCAGCAGACTATGATGGCTCCGGTCCATCCCTCGCAGCGGACTATGATGCCTCCTCAGGCTCTATACTATCCCTCTCAGCAGCCTTCCGTCGCACAAACGCAATACAACCTTCCCCCTCCTCCTCCCACTTATGGTGGGTATGTCCCAGCCCCTCAGACCACGAGTGCAGCGCCGTATTACGCTCCTCCGATGCAATCTGCTCTTGCCCCTGCGGCGGCTATGAACCCTCCCGTCGCGGTCCCCCCTCCGCAGCGACAGTCTGCTGCAGCTGAGGCAAGCTCAGTGCGGAATGGGAAGCGAAAGGCGGTGGACAATGACGAGGCACCACAGAAGAACAAGAAACAGGCTCGAATTTCCCCCGACGATCACCCAGACATGGTGAGTCAAATTCATTTCTTTGGTGTTCGCCATCCCGCTGAAACGAGTTTCACCAGATCCGCGTCATGGACGGGGACCGCATCATGTACTGGTGCACACTCCCGCAGTGTCCGCCAAGATTTATAAAAGCAAGCAGCGTGCACAATCACGTCAATTCCAAGACGCATACAGGGCGCGACGATCTCTACCCCTGCGAATTGTGTGGTGGATTGTGAGTACCTCGCTGCTTTCAAATGCGAATTTGGGCTGAGTCGTTGATCCTCACTAGTTATGCCCGGAAGGACACTTTTGACCGCCATCTAGAGCAAGGGACGTGTGAGCGAACGCAGAAAAGATCTCGTCAGGTCTCCGAGGCAACTCCTGCTGCACGTGTTCCATGGGCAACGAGCACTTTCGTGCCTCGGCCCCCCGTCCCCGCGCCCGCTGGGGCATCTACTCATCATGGGCCAGCTGCTATAAGCTCCGTGCCGCAGGAGATCGCGCCCCTGCCACGAACATTTTCATTCGCCCCCCCTGCAGTTTCGATAGGACCGGCCATGAGGTCGGTGGCTCAAGAAATCCCGCCTACGCAGAACTTTTCTCCAGTACAATTCCTCGCTCAGGCCCCAAGACCAGAACCCACCTCGGCGACCAGGCAAGTACCGCTCTTGCCTGTGATTGCTGGCGACATTTCGTTCTTCCCCGCTTCCCAATCCAGTGTCCAAGTGGCACCCGAACCCACCTCGGTGACCAGGCAAGAACCGCTATTGCCTGTGATTGCTGGTGACATTTCGTTCTTCCCCGCCTCCCAATCCAGTGTCCAAGCGGCACCCGAACCCACCTCGGCGACCAGGCAAGCACCGCTATTGCCTGTGATTGCTGGCGACATGTCGTTCTTCCCCGCCTCCCAATCCAGTGTCCAGGCCGCACCTGAACCGTGCTCTGCGCCCCAGCCCGCGCCTGTAGAAGACGAAGACGAAGACGAAGATGACCCCGACCTCTTTGGATCGCCGGTGACATCCACCTCTCTTTCACTCCCGTCAGTGCTAGCGCCTGTCGTGGATGTCGACAACCTTGCCCCCTCCGTAGCTGCGTGCAACGATCACGCATCTTTCGATTTTCTGGCCGCCTCGTTTGAGGACTGATCCGCCTGCCGATAGGCTATGATCCCGCTTCGCAATGCTCGAACACAATTGACGGACTTCTGTGTTTCCATCGTCTGGACTGCAGCGCATCGCCATTATGTATTACTTTATATGTCATTTATTTCGTATTGCTCTATCGTATCCGAACCTTATGCCGTCGCTCACCCCACGTCACAACACACCGCATCTTATGAATAATCCTTGTATACGTATGAATTCATGTATCTAGCACAATGCTATCAATTCTGCAGCAACCGTCCGAGCATACTCAAAGAATTCCGATGCAATCGCAAACAACAGGTAATCGTGGATTTCATAGACTTGTAGCATAGGACTCGACATGATCATTGCGTTCGCCGCAGGCACCC
>JABCPV010000286.1:0-47891 GCA_016584345.1 Suillus ampliporus
CTGGGCGCATCATCAAAATAAGTGAGGGTAACGTAGAGGCATTAGCGCTCGTCCACCAAAAAGTCGAGGCTGGGAACCGCAATGTGCACGAGTCACCAGACGGGTACTGGACGCATCAGACCTCACGTAGATCATTTTTGAGATGCGCCGGATCTCACGTAGTACCGCCCCTTTGAAAGGGCCTGACCCATCTTAACGAATGACGTAGTACACAAATGTGGATGCCCAGCACGACAAAATGGTGTCGCAGTGGTGAGGATGAAGGAAAAGAGATATGTAAGCTGCGAGGTCTGTTCATTTATAGGGTTGACCTACATCAATCTGCAGATTACATAATTTCATTCTCTTTCCTCTGAACTTGCATCACGCCCTCAAAGTGTTGGACTAACGCTATGTAACGCCTTGGCTTCAGGTAGTATTGTACTTTTGAATCTATGTACTAAAGCGTGAAACTTTGTTCATACAGACGCCCACACTCCGATGCCTCGCAGTAACGCTGAGGCTTTTGTCAACTCAATCGTCGAGTTCAGACGCTCATACTCCAATGCCTCGCAGTAACGCTGAGGCTTTTTGTCAACCAACTCAGTCGTCGAGTCGTCTGCCAGCGGTATGTGCAGCAGTCGATAAAAATCTGTTCACTCAAGTCTCACAGATCTTAGTAATTTGCAGAGAAAACGGTCAAAATATGATATCAATGACTCTGATGACGAGTCTTTGGATGATGTGCCGTCGCTGGACTCACTCGAATCCTTATCGGCGGAGTTCTTAAGTACTGGGAAAGTGCTCGTGCGACGAGACCCTGCCTAGCTCAAATGGCATTGGACTTCCTGTCCGCTCCAGGTATGTGATCTGGATGGCTTTGATGTTACAATGGCTTCTGACTGCGGCATGAATCAGCATCTTCTGTGGATGCAGAACAAGCATTTTCCTGCGGTCATCTGCAGGTCAATCACCTTCAACGCCGCATCAGCTCACAGGCCTTCAAAGCTCAGATGGCCATTGGTTCGTGGCACAAGACCCCGTTTTTCGACGACAAAATCGCCACTGAAATCATCAACGAGAGCATGAAAAGAGGCAAGAAGGGAAAAGGTTAAAGCTCGGCAGGATGCCGGTAGTGATCATGATTGAGATGATGCCATAGAGGTTGATAGTGACTAACTCTGGCGCGTTTTAGTCCACTTGTACTAGTCAATTTCGCTGTTGCTGCATGGTAATGAGTTATGAAAACGTGAGTTTGGTTTTTCCGATGCCGTTACGCTTGAGACAATTCGCGATTCACCGAGGAGCAAGCGTACATCAGACAATAGATCTACTAATAACTAACAGAGCTCAGACGCACAAATGCCGGGGCGAGAATAACCTCCCGGAGGGTAGGTGAAGTCAGGGTTACTGACTAGTAACGTACCAAGCCAGACCATTATTAAGTTATGAGAACGGACATGATAAATAGAGACTGACGCACCCAAACCTAACCCTCCCTATAGAGGGCCAAGGAGGAAGATTGAGGCATAGCGTTGGACCCAGAGGTCCGGGCAGCAAAATACCTGGTGCGTGGAGTAGCTAAGAGTCACTGGAGTCAGTTACTAACTAGCATGAAGTGAGATATAAAGAGACTGACGTGACTAAGCCTAACCAAGCTAACTGCAGCGCCGAGGAGGAAGATTGAAGCATAGCGTTGGACCCAGAGGTCCGGGCAGCAAAATGAGTGGTGCGGGGAGTAGCTAAGACTCCCTAAAGTGATATATTAACAGCATTAAGTGAGAAACTAATATGAAAAAAAAGATACAGACAGACCTAACCTCCTCCTCCCTCCAGAGCGCTAAGGAGGAAGATTGGGGAATAGCGTTGGACACAGAGGTCCGGGCAGCGAAATGAGTGGTGCGGGGAGTAGCTAAGACTCCCTAGAGTGAGTAACTAACAGTGTTAAGTGAGAAACTAATATGAAAAAAAGTTACAGACAGACCTTGCCCCCCTCCTCCCTCTAGAGCGCTAAGGAAGAAGATTGGGGAATAGCGTTGGACACAGAGGTCCGGGCAGCGAAATTAGTTGTTCGGGGGGTATATTGGAGTCTCTAGAGTGAGATATGAACAGCAGTAAGTGAGAAGCCAACAGGAAAAAAAGATACAGACTCACCAAGTCTCCCTCCTCCCTCCAGGGCGCCAAGAAAGAAGATTGGGGCATAGCACAAGAAGAAAAGATGCGGGCGGTGAGATTTTTCTTCCGGGTTCATTGTTGACAGTGTCTTAACCAGTCCAGAACATGTGGAGGTGCCCAGGGGACGTGGTGAAAGAAGAGCAGGCCAGAAACAAGTTGAGATCGTGTGGGAATGGTAACTTTTGACACATAGTAATAGATCAGCCATCCAAACGGATATGAGACCATTGAAAGAGTACCTTTGAAAACACTATATAACGATAAAAAGTAAAGTAAGTAATGAAAGTCCGAAAGAAGCAAGCGAAGTGTGCGTATTACGCTGATATAGGGATGACCAATGTCATTAAAGCTCCGCCGGGATTCACCGCCAACAGCCACATCGCAAATTGCCGGCTGAGTTACAATTTGTATTGGCCATCCCTATAGAACTGCGTTGCTGACCTCATACGCTCCTTTACGACTCCTGACATTGTACTACATCATGTTCGTTTATAAATTAGTACAGTACTTACTCATAAAATAATGATTAAGAACGCGTGCACTTGAAATGTAGAATTTGATCTGTGAAAACCGGTATTTGCTAAGCTTCCCAAATCGGTTATCCCTATAAAACGCTAACCTTGGCGTTCGCAGGTCCTCTTCCTACTTTCAATAATCTCAAATACGCTGCACTTGGATTTATAACGAACTTCGAGTAGTTTATACGTATGTAACACATTTAAGTGAAGTAAAGATAGTCAGACTATAGGTTCAAAAATGAACAAACGCGCTGTTCCGGATGACGTTCTAAACGCGAATTCAAGAAGTTCTCAAGCCATATGGTGATCGACGTACCAAGGGCAATGGCACCTACCCGCCTCAAAAAGACACCAAATATACAAACGGGTAGCTAAAGGTACGTCATGGATTCCGGCGGGGGGAATAATTCGTCTAATTCGAGGCACACCTGCATTGCATGAGCCTCAGTGCCAACAGTTCTGGAGTTACTGAATGCAGCCGCTGTGTGACGCCGAATTATAGCTTTCCATTGCTTTCTCGTAAGGAGGGAGAAGGAGGAACCGGTTTCAATCTGCCGGATGCGAGATTGAAACCATCTCTCAGCTTTTGTGTTCCATTCCCCGGACCAGTGCTCATTTCTCTCCCAAATGTCGAGGGTAGGCCAGATGCTACCGTTCTCGGTCATGCCTAGCAAGAGGGAGATTTCGGCTTTACTGACACGGTCGTCGACCGTTGTGCGATCGCCTCCTTCATCAAAATGTAGGTGCAGCGCTACATCAATGGACGGCTCAGAGATTGCCATTGCGAAGAAGCCCACCGGTCCATAATGCAATGCAATGCGCCAGACGATGCCGCCCATAGTGAGGAAGCGACGTGCGTGGGGCTGCTGAAGGAGGGTTTCGACACGACGGACATAGTCAACAAGGAGCGAGGTGCCCTTTGTCAATTGCCGAGGATCTGCTTGCAGGTATGCGGGCTTAGGAGGAGGAGGTCCAAGGGCAGAGTGAGAGAGATCACTCAATTGAGTGAAAACTCTCCAGTCCAGGCCGCAAGAGAGGCAATGATAGGCGAAAAACCATAGAGGTATGGTAGGATACTGGGTTCGCCATAGACGGAGTCTGACCTCAGTCCTTTTAGAAACTGCCAGCTCTCCACTGGTGATGAAGGTGAGGCGGTCGGGGAGGGGAACTCTGGGAGTGCGAAAGCTGTCATTAAATGACGTGTGTGGCATGTTGAAGGCCCGTAGGATCCATTGTGTCTTGTCGTCGTCAATGGCAACCGTAGTTTCGAAATGATTTATGATGTGAGCACTAGGAACGGATTTGAAGGGAAGTGATGAGATGGGGGAAGAGGGATGGCTTGGGGTAGGAGAATGAGGGGAGGCAGACTCTAGAGCTGCGGTAGATATGGTCAGCTGGGAGATTTGTGAAATGCACTAAACAGACTTACCATTCAACAGCGGATGATCCTCTGGGACGACTTCCTGCCCATCAACCCCATCATCATATACAAGAACGCTGCCAGAAG
Source organism: Suillus ampliporus (assembly GCA_016584345.1). Classification (NCBI taxonomy): domain Eukaryota; kingdom Fungi; phylum Basidiomycota; class Agaricomycetes; order Boletales; family Suillaceae; genus Suillus; species Suillus ampliporus. Next base: position 4,180 of record JABCPV010000286.1, read on the forward strand.
ACTCTGGAAAGAGCCCCACAGAGTGTGTGACTGCAGGGTTCAGCCAGCGTACGCAGCCAGGCTTCCAGTAATAGAAGACAGGAACTTTGTGCCGGAGATATAAAAGGACATCTGAAAATGGGGGTGGATCCTGGGCGTCGATGATGAGCCCTCGGCGAGGTAGATTCAACAGCCCAGACGATATAATCTCTGATACGAAGTCTTTATCGAGGACGGTATGTTTCTGCCAATCCTGGGTAATGCTGAGGTGGTAGATTATGTACCCCCAAGCAATCAATACAGAACGGCGGACTGCCCATAGTACCGTAGACGCATCATTGTAGGAGCCGCAAAAAGACTTGAGCGGTTCCAAATCAGACAGTTGAAGGGTCAGGATAGGACAGGAAGGGCCGCAGATGGCGTACACTGTGGGTAGCCAGCGTATGATGTCCCCTACGATATTTTCTACTTTCCGTAAAAAGCTCGAAGTAATGCGACCTCCAGGTCCGAAGGTGGGGGCCAACAACTCCAAAGGGGGGATCAAATCTTGGAACACCCATGACTTGACATCATTGGGGGGGAAAGAATCATCAACTGGAATGTAAGCGTGCCAGGGGGTGGCCGCCAGTCGGTGATCAGGTTCTCGAGTATGCTCGCACTCGTTGAAGTCACCGGTGGTTCGCAAGGACCTAGGAATGACGAGAGGGTCGTTGATCAGTTCAAGGACGATGGGACTGTTAAGGGTGCACGACAGCATGCCGTTGGGCAAGGTCTTGTGCAGGGGGCGCAGAAATTCAGCGGCGACGGAGCGCAAGTCGTGCATAGTTGACGTTGGCATGACAGTTTGAGTTGGGCTCCAAAGTTGCCACCGCTGCACATGCTTTTATCAAAAGTGAGTTATATTTTACCGGATGCAGGGGGCGTGTTCATAATTTGGTAGTTTGACCCCCTTATTGGAAATGTGGTATTACTGCGCATGGTGAATCACGAAAGCTACCAAAATAATAAAGAATGAAATTAATTAAAGGACCGGAAGGGTGGTCAAATACCAATCAGCTGCCTCTTTGTTGGTTTTGACCTGTCCAATAGTGAATAAAATGAGATTCGATGACCTATTACACTTACTCTAGCTTCTTTGAAGTGCCTGATTTCAAGGCCTTCTTTGGACCTAGCCCGAGACAATGCTACATACGCTTGCCCTAGTTAAAAGAAATTCAATATTTGTGTCAAATGACATGACCATACGTACCGTCCGCGAAAGCTTTGTCCAGATCCACGATGACTTTATCCAGACTCTGACTTTGACTCTTGTGTACGGTAAGGGCCCAGGCCAGGCACAAAGGTATCTAGGTTGATCTTAGCGATAATTCCGACAGGTTAAACCGCACGTACCTGGAAGCGCCTGGCCACCGTCTTGTCCTTGATCTTGAAACTAAACTCGCCAGGCAACACGAGGACGCACTCTGGGCCGTGTATAGTAGAGAACTTCACTAAGGGGTATAAATTCTTGACGTCAGCAAGTTCGGCTCGAGACGTGATATTGCAGTCATCAGGGTAATTGTTGGCGTTGACCCTAATGTTTCTGAGCAATCCCACTTTGCGGCCAGCGTGGTGGCGGTCAGCTTGTTCAGGTTTAAAGAACCCTACCACACAACCGGTAGAACCGTTGGCCAGACCATCACCAACATTTTGTAGTAGCATGACTTGGGCTCCTGTTTTCAAACGGATCTTTGCTTCCACTGGAAAGTCATGAAAGATTCCCTTATCCGTCCCCCTCGGTAAGTCGTCGAGGGCGGAGAACGTCCATGAGACGTCCCCAAGTTCGTGGAGGCGATGGGCGTTGAGCTGGGAGACTTCCCTGCGTGTAGGAAATAGGTAGATCGGTTCGATGTGAGGCAGGAAGGTTGGATGTATCGGCCTTTGCAGGGATCTAAAAAAGGCCACACTTTGGTTGTCGAGTTGGCCAGTTCGGCACTTGTTCAAGGCGTTCACAAAATCTACGAAAGACGTTGGAAATGTATGTGAGAGTAGTGAAGGTCCTCACCTTGATCGAACTGACGTTGCACAGTAGCTAGACGAACCACAGCAGGGAATATTGTCTTCCAGCAGCTGGCTTGAAACGTCAATTTGAGCTTGGGGTATGGTACTGGAGGGAGCTGCAGGAAATCTCCAACCCCAATGACCTAATATGACATTAGGGGCAAATCATGGTGCGTAAGAAAAACTAACCTGTATGCCTCCAAACGGCGCATCATTAGCTCTTAGTTCACGCGCTAACGCATCCAACATGTCGAGGTATTCCGCTGGAATCATGGGAACTAATTTACGGTTGAGAATTTGAACGAGTGAAGAAGGGGAGTACATACGTTCATCTATAACAAGCGCCTTGGTCGATAGCCACCTCCCCTTGATGATGTCTCTTCGCTCTATCTTCTTGACCATGTCTTTGACAGACTTCTCCTGCCCACTGACTCCAGCCCACGAATGGAGAGTTTGCCCTGATGTATTATGAGAATTGTCGGGGCGGTAGCGAAAGGACTCACCGCCAATCTTCAATGCCGAAACGCCGGTGCTGGACGTGATACCTACGGCGTCGGAACTGTTGTACTTGATGCGAAGGCCGTCGATGATAAACTGCATAATGTAAGTTTTTCCAGTGCCTGCAATGACATCATCAGAGTGCGGTATATCATAACAAGTAGGATACACACCAGCGTCACCAGTAATAAACGTGCCCGTGCCACCCATGACTCTATCGTAGACCTCCTTCTGCTCTGCGTTCAAGTTGGACGTATCCACTGGTGCGATATTGGGAGGGCGGCGATGCAGGAAATCAGCTATTACTGCTTGGCCTGGCGCATGAGAACGTGAAACACGACGTTCAGCAGGCATTTCGGAGCATAAAATGAATGTGAAGGCGAAGTAACAGCCCAGGGTCAAGCGCATATAGGATGTTAACTACGATACAGGGTAAGACTTGGCCGAGAGGTAAAGACGTGTTATTATGGAAATTTGTCACGTGATAATGGATATCTCTAACGCTAATATGATATGATTGCTATTCATCACAACTTAGTTGCTTGGTGTGGAATACGTATCAAAATTTACAAGTAGCAAGATTTATTACAACTACCGGTACGGGTCCTGCTGTAGGTGCAAATACAGTTGCGAGTACGAGTACAGCCACGAGTGGCAAGAACCAGTTCAAACACAGGTGCAGTAGAAATATGGGCGCCCAACTAATGAACTAGGCGACAATTATCGAGAAACAGCTAGATCATGGTGAGTATACTGAGGGTTACAATAATAGAAATGGCTCACCAGGCAGGTGGTTCGCCAGCTTAAGGTTGATGTAGACAAGGATGATCTCTAAAATATTAGGTAACGCATCGGGGTGAGGTTCCTCCTGGCATAGCCATTGCGCGTAAGCGTTGAAGTTCATGAACTTCTTGGGATGTAAATCCATAGCTGCGAAGACAAGGGCTCGAATAGGCTTGTAGTGGTAGATAAGATGGGGCAATGGTCTAAGCTGGTCATCGTAACGACACGAGAACGGGGACCTAGGGTTTGGTTTGGACTGCTCCTGGTGCACTTCCTTGGGGACCAAACAACCGTAGCAGAACCCAGCCGTTGTGAATCGCAGTGACTGCTTATATGTAACATAATGGGGTTCCTTGAGATACCCTGTGTGGCAACGGTACGCAAAATGGGCATCGATTGTGCCGAAGAAGTTGCAAACGCTGCATTTGAACAGCCACATTTCGCACCACTGGCTTATTTGCTGTACCTTGCCTTCTCGAGTATTCGGAACGCCTTGACCCAGGACAGCGTCTGCAGACGAGGGGATGGAAATGTCTTTTCGGGTAGTGGAAGTGCGTTGTTCAACTGCTGGGTGGGAGGAGGTAGGAGCTTGGCTCAGACTATTACGATATGGCGCTGAACGACTAGGTGCTGCGTTTCGACCATGGGTGATACCAGTGTCCTTTGGTCGTTGATACGGTGTGAAGGCGGCAGGTTTGCTAGGACGGGCAGAACTGACAGTCGGACGGTCTGATTCCTGAGAAGAATCTTCCTCAGAGGAATCTTTCTCGGGGACCCTTTGAGTCCGAGTCTTAGGGCGTACACTGGTGGGGACAGGTGCAGCCACGGCAGCAGGTTGTTGGAATAGATCATGAGCTTGGGCTGGCGCAGGTCGTCGAGACGGGTCGAAACGAACGCGTTTGCTAGGTGGGATGGGTGGGGCGTCCGATTGATCAGTAGATTCTTCCTCACGAGCCTTTCGACTAGGCATCAAAGATTGACCCGGGGTCATGCCATCGTCAGAGGGAGCGTCACCAGATTGATCATGCTCTCGGAAAGGTGTGGGCGACGAAGGGAATTGACGTAAGGGGCGAGCTGCGGTATGTCCGCTAATGGGTGTAGGAAGACCCGCTGCCGCCAGCAACCGTGATGATCTGGAACTCTCAGCCGGGGTATGAGGCTCAGGAGGGGGTGGGGCTTTGAGTCGTGACCCAGAAGGGCTGCTGTAAAATCGTTGCTGCATTTTCAGGCGGTGCTTAAGCGGTAGTTAATAAAAATGTTCAAACAATTTCAGGGAAACAAAGGCGCACGGCATTTAACAAGCACATATCACACAACTGAGCGCCAAGAATTGACGTGCAGGTGTGATCAATTCCGTCCAAGAACAAGCCAAGTGTCTGTCGCCGACAAGTTTTGAGGGACACGAAGTCGACCATTGCCTGCTGGCCTCGGTGGTCGTCCCAGGGTTGGATGTTCACTGATGGGATGCTGGTGTACATCAGATGGTGAATGCTAGGTTTCCCATCCCGTCCAGCGCGTCCCGACATTTGCGCAAAATGTACTATAGACAAGATTTCAGTTTGTGCGCCAGAACTAACCCATGATATTTCGCGGTTGATGATGACACGGACATGCCGGACGTCGATCCCTTGAGCCATGGCCAATGTGCCGATGATCCACTGGGATTTGCCTGATCTCCATTGAAACATTGATGTCTTGCGCTCCTCGTCGGTAAGTTGACCGTGGTATTTGGGGAATCCTGACTTAACTGCAAGGTGGTCGCAGCAAGAGGTGGTTAACACAAAGATAATACCTCGCTCGTGCAGTTCAAGATTGCATGACATCGCAGTTGAAAGGACGTCATCGTCAATGGCGGCTTCTGACGTTCGAGTGATGCGATATTGAATTTCAGGGCGGTACGTGGGCATCCGTATCTTGCGCACGCACAAAGGGTCCATTCGCAACAGCTGTTGTAAAAGAGTGAGATCCCTGGCAAGGACGAAAGACAATATCTTACCTGCAACAAGGTTACCTCAGAGCGGGGGCTAAGAGTCCCGGTGAGGAGAATTAATTGCACATTGAGATCGGTGAGTCTCAGCACCTTCTTAAAGGCAGGGCGATAATCTGAGGCCAGGATAACGTCATGGACCTCATCCATGACGATGCCTCGCAAGAGGTTGGAGTTCTTGTTCGCGATACACCATGTGCGAAAGTCGGTATGAGCGCACTGCTCCAAAGTCACAAACACAAGACGAGAGTGAAATAAGTCAATGTCGTTGGACGGGTACGTCGAATATGGCAGGCCCTTGGAACGCGCATCTTGTACCACTTGGTCGAATAAGGACCGGTACGGAATGATCACAAGACGAAAGCCAGTCCTCTCTGTGTAGCCTGGAGATGCATATATAGCGCTCTTCCCAGATCCCGTTGGCATCACGATGAGAGTGTGAGGGTAGCCTCGGCAGATAACCTCCGCTGCCAACGCTTGCTGCACGCTCTTGAAGACGGCGGATGAATCACCGAGATACAACCGAAGAGCTTGAGTGCGAGCAAATGCAATCTCAAGAGGCTCGAGATCCTGGACGAGCGACTGGGAATCCGGAGCAGCGTGGGTTCGAACGAGTGCTTGATGCGTCAGGTCAATCTTCTCGGTTGCCGACTGCAACATCTCGATGATGCGAGCATTGTTGGCAGCGGTCTGCTGAATGGTTTGGGTCTGCTCGGAGGCTGCTTGTTTAAGATCAGCGAGGGCGACAGACATTGCTTGATGGATCTGGGTATAGGATATCTCTGACAGGTGAGCGCCTGGATTAGACTTGGATCCTGATACTTCATCAAGCCAACTCCAGAAGCGTTGGGATACCTTGAAAAGATCGGAGAGCATGTCCTCATGAAGGAAAGGGAGGTCGTTCCAGGTCATGCCGTAGCGGGACCTGCCAGTGCTGGTGGAATGTCCGAAGCTTTCGTCAAGGGCGTCCTCCTCCTGCTCTCCATCATCGTCGATGTCAACGTTGACAATTCGGCGCATAAGCGCTTTCATCATTTGGCGCCACATTCTCAAACCCATCGGGACATGCAAATGCTGGGCAGTGTGCGTTCGAAGGATGCGGGAAAAGTCTTCACTGCGCAAAGGTGTGCCGAAATGAGTAAATACCTCAGCACCCAGTTGGGGGATCTTGTTGCTGAGAGCATAAATCCAATAGTCAGCGACATGACGAAGCGGGCCAGCAAGGTAAATAATGACTCGTTGGATGGGAGGGTATACGGGGCGCGCCACAAATCTGTCGGGAAAATTCGAACGCTGGCGTGACTTGTTGTAACCGGTGATGAACGCCAGATGGCCCCCGGCAAAGTACAATGTGCGAGGACTCTCTCGGGTGTTAAACAAACGGTAGGTTTCGAGTTCAGTGCCCCTTGCTGGGCCCCCGGAGGTAATGTGGACCAGGCAAAACACTACGTCGTGAAGTTCGGCAAGTTGGGTGAACCAAGAGGCTACAGAGGCTGAGATGCGTTAGCATTTACATTTGGGCGATGAAACGTGCAATCTCACCTTGCTTGAAAACTGGATTCAGTTGATCATCAAAAACATGATACTTCAAAAAAACTTGTTCGGTAGCAAAGAAATTTGTGAGGAGCTGTTCCTGGAAGGCACAAAATGGATTGGTTTCGTCAATGAGGAAAGAATACTTGTCGCTCTGCTTGCGGAGGGGATCCTTTGGCCACTGACTGGGATCCTTGGGATTCAGATGTTTCTTCAGGCAGTCATCGTAGTTGCTCATGTCGACCCCTTCGCACAAAGAGAGCACGAGCTGGTTGGCTCGAGCTAACAGCGCTTTAACCATGTCCCTAATTAAGGATATGATAAGTGGGGAACCGTCGACCTGCAGGACGGTATGGTTGTCATTCCACAGGAGGCAAGGCATGCGCGTCTCCGAATGAGCCAAAGCTGATAATAGGTGCATCTCCTCTCGAAGTGTTGTGAATGGATAGCGGTGGCCTTCCGATAAGATTTCCTTGAGGGTTCTGCTGTAGTAACTGTGAAAAATTGAGTGAACGGTATAGGATGACTGCGACAAAGCTTACTCGAGCAGGCCTTCGGTTGAATCGTCAGCCCTCAGCACATAGTAATACCCCTCCAGTGCGCCGCTAACACGTATGCAGAACTGTACGCAAGATAGATTGGGAACGATGTTGGAGGGAAGCTCAAATGTGCCGTCGAGTTGCAAGTGGGAAATGATTAAGAATCGAATGAGTGAGCAGCTGTAACGGTCCTGCGTAATGTGATCATTGGGGGTAGCGATGTATGAGAAAGAAACTCGTTGGACGGCATCAACCGCACTACCGTGGATATCTCCTTTCAAGATGCATAGAAGATTCATGAACGAATCAGTCTGTTCAGCGGTTAGGATGAGTTCAAAAGGAAAGCTGCCCGGTTGGTCTAGGAATCGCAAGAACATCATCAGAAATCGCGCCCATATACGGGCACATTTGGCGATGTAGGAGTCTGTGACTGGAGCTCGAAACGGGGCGTTTACAATCTCCCTTGAAGCAAGTCAGACATTGGATATTAGCGAATTTGAATGAGACGCACCCTTTGGGAGTATTGATCCACCTCAAGTAAGTCACGTCGAGACTGGGTAGCACGGCGCAAGAAGTTTGAAGCCACTCGAGGACGACGCTGTGCAAAACTTGAAGGTGCCCTTCATCGCTACTGGGGCCTGACGCAGCTTGCAGTAATTTGGTGAGGTTGAGGCCCTCGATGGCCTTGTTCCACCGCATTTTCGCTAAGAACGAGCCATGAGATCTAGTGTCGTTATCGACGCGATAGAGATCGTCATTGAGGGGGGGCGCGTTTTTGGTGATCGCGGCTAGGTACTTGTTGTAGTCGTGCTGATGGGGGACCATCTGGTTGATGTCCACAAGAATGAGGGTCTGAATGCCACGAAATTCGTAAACGCGCTGCATGTCGCGCTCTGCACTGTTGGGGCGCCACGATTGGCTATTATGCTTGAGCTTGAAATGCTCTTGCATGGTGCGGGAGGATGCGGTGAGATGCTGACAGCCCTGAATGCTGCACTGCAAGCCACGAATGATCTTCAAACCGGCCATGGGGCGGATGGGATTGGGGGGCGCGATGAACTCGTCAACACAACCTACAGAAGCTAGGACGGGGTCAAGTTCCTCGGGAGGAGGCGCTGGAAATGCATGCTGCTTCACAGCATGGGAGCGAACATGGGCAGCAGGAATCGCAACCTCACAGTCGATGCAAATCGCGACTTTGTAAACTGGGTTGATGATGATGCTGATTTTGTGCAGCTTGGAGAGTGCGGCGTGCAAATCCTGAGGAGCCGGCGGGATGTCGGGGGTTGAATTACGCGAGTCGGGTTGGGCGGGCGGTGTGGCATCCAAATCCTGAGCATCCTGTGGAGCAGGAAGGATGTCGGGGGTTGAATGACGCGAGTCGGGTTGGGTTGGCAGTGCGTCGTTGGGATCAATGTCAGAGTCCTGCGTCGTAGGATGTTTCTTTCGTTTCCTCTTTCGCTTCTTGGTAGAGGCAGGAGGGCCGGTACTGGGAAGTGGAACAGGTGGTGAGGGTACGGGGGATGCGTCTTGGGAAGGATCAGGGTGCTTGCGTGTATGGTGGGTGCGGATCTTCAAGGGATCATCCGTGAAGAACTCGCACGAAGGGCAATGAAAATTATTATCATCCTGCCGAGTTAGTTTTTGGCCCCCTGATGCAACCATCCATCAGGAAGGTCCGTGAAAATAGAGGAGAAACACACCGATACTGGCAACCGCGGTGTGTGTCATACGCACATGGTCGCCCAGACGTATTGGGTCCTTTACATAGTAAGTGCACGAGGTGCAGCGAGGCCTGAATCACTTATTGTTAGTTCTTGAAAAGATCTTACTCACAGGAGGCGATGCTTACATTGCGGGCAAAAAGTGGACTGAGGGCGTTCATAGGAGAGGCCGTCTACTTTAATATTCCAGGTAAATAGTACCGACGCAGTTTCTTCTTAGGTACTAATGATGGATACAAGCTACTACGATGTTTTGATGTGACTATGGAGTGTAATGATAAACGGCCATTGGGTGACTGATGTAAGGGTCAGCCATATGGCGACCTGAGCTCAAGGTCTTAACATAGGTAAGAGAAGCGTTGCCTAAAGCAACAAATGACATACATGCGAAAAACTCTAAAGGAAGCGCTTCGTTCACCCGGGAACTTCGATTGATAAACTTCGTTAGGCTACTGACCTAGCTGTCAGTGGGGTTTCAGAGGGAAACCCCTGGAGGAAGAGCGACCGTCGGGGCGTACCAGATCTCACGCAGATCTACTTGGCGGTACGTCCAAGCACCAAAATCTCACGCAGATTTCTAGTGGGTGCGCCGATGCATCAACAAGACCTCCAGGGGGCCCATTGTCAGCCCAAGAGAACAGCTAACGGCCAGGGTTGCTTGAAGAGGTTTAACGCTCAGTTGAACTGTGAGAGGTAATCTGTAAGTTACTTAGATATTGGCAAAGCTAAGCCGAGTAAAACGCACTTGCAAAGGAGACTGACTTCACCATGGAGAGCGCAAGCGTTAACGCTCGCGTACAGAAAACAAGGCGGCCAAGCATTTGCGCGCGTTGTTGGGGGCATGATAGAAGTTAAAAGTAAGAGAAGGATATTACGTAAGCCACGCCGTGATGTTTGTTTATAGGGTTGAGCTTCTGGCTGACTAATCTGGTAGTCTATTGCTATGAATATAACACAGGTCGTCTCTCTGGTAACTAAGGTGTGTGCGTTCTAGTAGACCAAAGTTACAAAGGTATCACAGAGGTGGCAACAAAGTTACATTCAAATAAACACAGAAAATGCTGTACGTATAACATCATAGCTTGCTGGTTTGTTGAGATTCTCATCGTCGCGCAGTTTTTCCTGGTTCCCTTCCAACTCTTCATGTTTGGCGTTCGGGACGCTCGTTTCGACTTGGCGATGTTTTCGCGGATGCTGGTGTCGAAGAGGTTGGGGCTATGGCTGACACGGCGACATGATCACGGAGGTAGTTGATATCTGTCGCACGGAGCTCGTTGAGCCCCACTGGGATCGTGCGTGAAGTGGGCTCGTAGAGACGAGCAAGCAGGGATGCCACCGTTGACCAACCGCATCCAGAGCCGCCTACAATATCTCCATCGACAACGCGCATCGACATGTTGTTCAGGACTAACGCATCAGGGTTCGTGGGGTAGGAGAATGATCCATCATTGGACGAGATGACCTTGGCCATGCGTCGAATGAAGGACGTGAGTTGGGAGCCGATGGAGATGGTAAGAAGGTGCAGGTATGTGCCCTTGGAAATAAGCGCCTCGGCCAAGTAGATGTGGGCTCTGGTGACACCGTAAGAGCATCCCTCGACTGAAGCAGCGTGCACATCAGTGGTAAGGCACTGCGAAGCGGCTTTGTCGAATTGAGGCCGCAAGACTGGCTCGAGAAACATAGCATAGCAGAAATGCTACGGACGGTGAAAATGGACTGGCAAAAGATATCAGGACGAGAAACATCAGGTACTGGTAAAACTTACATCATAGTACACCCTCGCAACCTCCTCATGAGGCACACCTCACATTTCGACATATGGTGCTTGTGCTCTCTCCTCTCCGCGGCCTCCTCAGTGCTCCACCTCATAACTAACCTTCCCAGTCTCGAATTCCTACAGCTGTTGCACATGTGAGTGTTTGAACCTTCGTTTCTGACCTGTGACAAACCTTGCCAATCTCGAAAGTTTAACTGAACAGGCAGTGACGGTTGTGTTTCATCTGGCTAAACAACATGTGAGTAACTAGCGGCGGACCGTAAAGACATTGCTCACATCGACTCGAAGCTCTGCAGGCCATGGCATGAAACGCTGTGATGTAGGTCGCGTAAGGGGGTACGAGGAGGGGGACCTGGAGGATGACGTTAGTAATGGTGCCATATTAGTGAACCTGTGCGAAATGTGACATTCGAGACAAAAAGTCGAATAGACTCACCACTTCCAGGAGGACATTGCCAACTTCCTTGTCTCCTTCGTCGACCACTTTCTCTACCCTAGACGAGCATGTCAGATAGACCATGCGACTTCGAATCGAACACGTGTGGCGTTTTGCTCCAGTTCAGTCGGCGTAGAGCGGTTGGACATGATCTAAATTGTTCATCATTAATTACTGTTTTATATTCGATCATACTGATACGTACTTGCCGATTAAACCAACTGATCTTAAGGTGACGGCGTAATGTGATGGGAAAAGAAAAACTGCAAACGCAAAGGTCAGCCTTATGTAGGGATGAGCGATTTGGGACCGCTTACCAAGCGCTGTGGCTGTGGTTATTTTGGCGGAGTGCACGTTTGCTAATGTGCAATGGGCACGCGACTCAGTTGCGGACACCGCATATTTTTGAATTCTTACGCGTGCTGTAACGTTAACAGCACGACGCGTTCAAAAGAACAATCACTACCGTATTGGCATAGTTTACAGTAGTATACATTGTATGTGATACGAATTTCTAATACCTGTGTCTAAAAACAACATTGAGATGTGATGATATGTGGAAAGTGGGAAAGGGAAAATGTGGGTCATCGACGAAGTTCATATAGGGATGAGCGATTGTAATTGAGACTCCGCCGGAAACTAGCGGCAAGTCCTGTACAGTGGATGACGGCCAATTCCGGTGGACCTTGAACAGAAGTGGCGTTCCCTATATTAGGAGCTTCCGCACATTAGACTTCTTCTTTCGAACTAACACCACCCGACTTCGCCATCAATGGTAAAGTATATTATTTCATAGTATTACTTATGGGCTAACCCTACCGTAGACTTAATAGACGAATCTGGTCTCCAGACTGTAAACTTATTTATAGAGAATACTTTGACGGTTCGCGCACCATGATCACCGAGAGCTCTTCATCAATAGATTTTGGCACCATACCGGCCTCAACTCGTGCTAACTCGTCGAAGTTATACACATTACCTTTCAATATCTCGAGTCCATCAATATCAACATCTTTAAAACTCTCAACGACATTCTGCTTCTCGAGTGCATCTGTCTTCCGGGCCAGCAAGCAGGTCGTTAATGTTGTTACCTTGGATTGTAAGTGGTGGCTCGAATGCAAACGTGTTTTCGAGGTTACGTGCTGTATCAAGGTCGATACCAGGCTCATCTCGGGTATGCATGTGTGCATGACGGTCACGAACATGCCTCCCGCTAGCGAGCGTCTTCTGATGACTATGGAAGCAAAGGTTTGCACGGATTTTTGCGATCGTTTCGTCAACGACTCGTTATCAATGTGCGTGACATTTTAGTTGACTAATTTCGGGGCTGATGTTATACTACAATGTCCCGCTACAGCTCGAGGAGCTTATCGACTTCCGAGGTTCAACGCGTTATCATGCGCGAGACAGCCACAGCTCATGTACGTTGTCAACATTTCTCGATGAGTTGTTCTTCTGACTTGAATGCTTTCAGTCCTCTGTGAGGTCACCGAGCCCATGCATCCATCATCCACACGCAGCTGCCGCCATGCTCTCGCATTGAGTCTCGTTAACCGGAACTGATCGCAAATCGATTGGGTACGTTATGCGGTTGACAATATGCGCATATATTCACTTTATTTCAGCAGGGCTCTCCACTTTACGCCCAGACTTGACACTTCCAGTAAGATGTCTACACGAACAATGATTTCTGAAAGCTGATGCCCCCATTTTTGTTTTTTCTCCAGCTTAGGCACTCACCATCTCGATCACGCTGATCACAAGCTCTTGAGCCGGAACTTACGGAGCACAGTACTAGCCAGGCGGGCGTTTTGAATAGATTATATCACTTAAATGTCAGTGGTACTCTGCTATATAGTATAGCCATAATGTCCATGCTGTCAATATATTATATTAATGAGCTGCAGCTAGGACTAGCTTGAAGCTAGCGTGCTATCAAACAATATTTTGATTATAACGCGGTCGACGTTGATTACATTCCTCTTCCTGCGTACTCACCCGGCATATTGTTAGTCAATTGATAGTGATCTGACGTTATCCATACATCCGTCTCACGCATCCTCCGGTACCTTTTGAACTTCTGCCAAGTTCTGCCCCAGACCTTCTGCCGACAGCCAGGTTCTGCCACGGTGAATGGCAGAACGGCAGTAATCTGCCAACACAGACTATGGCGAGTACGGTTCCTTGCGGTCCTGATATGAACCACCGGACTGGAATGCGAAATCGGGACGGGAGACGATGTCTTGAGTCCCATACCGTGCGATGGTGTTGTCGACGAACTGGGAGATGAGGGAAGTGACGTCGTTGGACCACCAGGCGGGTCCAGAAGGTACGTTTACTGGGGCTTGCACAGCGTTCTTGGCTTGCTCCAGGGCGTCACGCCTGGCCTCGTCACGAATGCGTGCCTCGAGAGCGAAAATTGGGGTGACGACGTCTCCGTGTGCACGCTCCTCAAGATCTTGTTGGGCACGGGCACGTTATTGGTCAAGGGAAAGACCAGACAGAGCAGCCTCAATATTTTGAAGCCTGACGCTAAGTTTATCGAGGTTCGAGATCGGCGTGTCGGGTGCGTAATACTGGCGTTCGGGCGATCATGAGTAGTATTTGAAGGATGGGGTCATGGAGCTGACGCCAAGCGGCATAGAAAGCTACCGCATGGAAAAGGTATGGTGGTGTGGACAAATTGCTAGCACAAGAAAAAGTGCATGGCACGAAATCGAGTGTCTGCAGGGGGTACGTGAGACGGCGTAAATACATAGCGAGGCCTGCTCACCTTCGATAGTAGGCTGGTCTTGGCCATTACGCATACCGGAGCTACTGAGCGAAACGTTGTCTCCGACTACAAAAGCAATAGCACTTCGCGTGAAGTACAAAGTTCAAAGTTCAAGGACGATATGAGGAGGAACGTTGACGACCCCGACGAACTTGACTTCTCCGCCCACGGCCTCCAGGCGATAGCCTATTTCAAAGGCTACCACACCACCGTAACTGTAGCCGGCGAGGGTGTATGGTCCTGGAGATTGCCTTTGTTTGCATTGGTGCTTTTGGGTCGTTTGCTGCGGGGCTCGCTGGAGCGTAAATGATCAGAAGTACGCTTTTTGTCGCCTTTGCTTTTCAGTTGCTCGGAGTGATTTGGACGTCCTGTGTCAAGCATGTCAGCAAGGAAGTAGTAGTTGAACGTACTGAGTAACTTACACGCACTCGATGGCTCGTGTGAGCTCTGAGTAGGATCGCCGGCAGGCACGGTCGTTCGTTTCATTCCGAATCCGATACTCCATATACTTCTGATCAGAGGGATCGGAGTCCTTCACCTCGTAAGTCGAAGGCGGAAGTTGTAGACGAGTCTTCGTGCGTTTGAACTCCAGCATTGATCGAACGTCAGTCCATTGGAAGTTACTGTCGAGTTTGCGGCACACCTTCTCAGTGCAAATTTCTTCCTTCGTCAAGTCCTTTTCACCCTTCCCCCCGTTCCGACCGCTTTGGCAAGAGACAACAACGACGTCAGGCTTGCGTCTGGACTCTGCGCCTTGGTGCGTTTGGTTTATGAAGCTCGGGTCGTTTACAAGAAAGACACGTTTTCTGTGGGGAGTTAAGATGGGTTGTGGAAGGGAAGGGGATGCCACACACCGAATTCGAATTCGACTTCGCCATAATCGACTACCAGTTCTTTTGCGTCAGGGGCATCGACCGCTTCGGTTGGTTCAGCAAAGAGGTGAAGCAGTTTCTCCGTGTCGACGAGGTTCTGATTGATCACGCAGTAGACACCGCCAAGGTTCGAAGTACAGCTAAGGTTATCAAAGAGCATCAGCTCTCCACTTTCAGAGGATATATGATAGCACTCACCTGTGCGTAATAAGTGATGAAAACAACGAAATCGCTGGTATTGCTCTGCCCCCTCGTGATCCGCAGCGCAACGATCAAGGAACCGACCAAGAGACCGGAGGTTATGATGAGCGTCTGTACGAGGTTCAGGAAGTTAAGAAAAACTGAGAACGTAGTCAGCATTCAAGTCTGACGTGATAACGATAAAGAAGCAACACTCACTAACAACCCTCCTCTCCAAAGTCTGATACTCTCCAATCACATTAGTACACCTCTGCCGCCTGATACTCCTGCCCACCGAAATACTTGACCGTCTCGTAATTAAGCAAACAATCCGTGTGGATGCCGCGGGTGACCTGCATGTACATGAGACACATCCGCACAAAAAGAAGCAAGTACTTACTGCATCGAGTTCGTTCATCTGTCTCCGTATCCTTGTGTGATACCTCGTTGGCACCGCACTGGGGCATATGTAACTAGCCATTACAGCCCCGACCACTAAACCCAATGCTGGCTGAAAACTGACCACGAACACCGCGAGCGCAACGATCACGTTTACGAGAGCAGACAGCACCGTGAACCCAATCAGCTCGCCGAGGGATTCGCTGCACTGCCACAATCGAGAATGCGAAGCAGTTCACCAGTCTTGCGCTTAGCATGAGTGGGATCCAGAGTGCGTGGCGGATGGCTGTGAGACTGCAAATAAACGGAGGACGTATGATATGAGGTAGGGCCATGGGCTTGATCTGAATGCTGGCAATGGAGTGGCGCGAGGAGTGTCTAAGGTGGTGATAAGCGCACCGAGGGTGAGAGGGAGCAAGGCATTGACGATGCGTCCGAGAACGAGGAGGAAACAAACGAACTGGGAAACTATTAATAATGGTGATGACTCGCATGGAATGTACGTACTGCGATGAATTGCAACTTCGGATACCAAGACAGCCAGAGATGGGGCGTGAGATGAGATATACGGAGTTCGCGCCAGGAGGGATCGACAGCGACTTCACGTGGGGTTGTCTGAGAACGAGTTAGATTGCATGAGGTACTAGAAGTAGCTGTACTGACCTTCTTTTGCTCGCCTGGAATGGGGGTTACGCAGCGGGTCGTAGGCCCGCTTCTAGATGTGAATGTGCCGTATTTCGCGTTGCTAGGATCTTCAGAGTCGACATCGTCTTTCAAGGATATTTTCATGCTAGATGTGAGGCCCCAGATGCCTGCGAGTCCGTCTGCTGCTGCGCTTACGCGTCTGAGAACATGGGCAAGGACACAGATCTCGTGCGTAGCTGCGTTGAATGCTTTTACGGTGGCAATTGTGAACACGGCACGCTCTACGACGGTAGCGGCACTAGCGGTGAATGATGAGGGTAGGAGTGACGACAAAACGAAAGCGAGCACAAGGCTCGTAATGGTGGTAGTCAGATATTGAAGCAGCTAGCCAGCTGCCAATGACGATGCAGCGCGTACTTCATCGGTCTCTCTGTTGGGATTGTCAAAATCCAGAATCAAGGGCTGAGACGGGCAATAAAACTGACCTGGCAAACTTGGCCATAAGGCCACCAACGCCGACGGGAGAATCTTCGAATGTATCCTCCACGAGTCCGGCAGGCACAGACCCATCAACCCCCATCCGAAGATGTCGTGCTCTCCGCTTAGCGCCCGGTGGAAACGACAAATGAGAAGGTGGCAGAGATGGACGGCAGAGATGTATGTTCGATAGGTGAGGAAGAAGTTGAGTAGTTCGTCGTCGTCGAGATCGCTTGTTACTTGGGCGATCCATGGTTCGATCGTAGCTGCAATGAGTACTTGGGTTGTCATGCCTTCCCCTTCGATCCGTACAGTAGGTACATCTGTGCGTCAACGACTCCGGCGGGAATTGGAAGGGGAAGGAATGCCGCCGCGGCTACTGACGCCGAGACACCGTCACCATCCAGATCTGATGGAACGTGTATTTCATCCTAGAGGACAAAACGAGGATCATTGCATGATGCAGCACTATCCTCTGCACGAAGAGACATCTTGATAGTCGTCTTCCCTGCCGAATCCGAAAATAGTCTATCCAGATGCGGAGGACCGCGGTATGTCTGAAGGACATCGAACACCTCTGTGGAATATCGCAAATGCAGGCTCGTTTCAGGGAGTGGGTCAGGTGGCATGATGCCTGGGGGAGGGGAGGAGGAATAATCTTGGATGATGTCGGGTGAGACGTGCAGAGGAAGGATGAAATGAGGGGTTTGTATCTCCTGAGCGCGCAGTGAGACGGGACTCGAACGACTGCATTTCCTTCCAGGCACGCGGCATGGGTAAAACGCCATTAGGAGACGGTCGTGTTGGCGATTCGAACGTGGTACCGAGCCCGAATGGATGTGGGATAAAACCCGGTAACGCGTTGCTTTCTGATTCAGAGCTTGGAAATGGTGAGGGGGTACAGAACCATTTGGCCACTGCATGACTTCGACGAATATGTCTACTGTAGGGTGTTTGGGGGGATCGAAGAGAAGTGCAGCTGGTTTGCGGGCGTGGCATTTCTGCGCCCGTAACACTGGGAATGAATCCTACCAGTGGGAGTGTTGAAGGGCCCGCAGCAGATGAGCTGACCGCCATGCCGAACATGTCTGGTATAGAGCGAGTCCGTCATACTAACTTCCGTGTCTGGGCGGTGGTGGTCGAGGGCTGAAATTCCTGAGTACTGGGCGTCTTTATTCTGGGTGATGAAATTATGTATGCTTCATGCGTGAACGGATCCTGGAGGCGTGAGTGCGGGAGGTCGGTGGACATGGATGCTATGTGAGTCATTTGCTCTGCTTGTTCTGCAGCAGCGACCGGAGTGACTGCATCACGACGACTTTAAATAACCCTAATGAATTAGTGGTGTATTATTTCAATGAAGTGAAAGAAAACGCACCTGACGCGATACATCTGCTTTCCACGTTGATTGACAAAGGCTGTGATGGCGTAAGGAGAGAGGACGTCTTTGCCTACGCCGAGAGACTGGTCATGGCGCCTCTTCAGTTCTCTAGCGGCTGAACCGGAGGTCTCCCGGGGCCCGAGACACTCGAGAAGCAGCAAGATACTTTTCCGCTCCAAGAAACCAATCTGCATCTCGAAGTTACTCTGTAAATGCGCTGCGATCGTGACTTCAACATCAAATATTGAGCATTCAATCAGTTGACTTACGGCATCTTTAGACATAAGTTGCCTGCGTTGGCGTGGAAAGCCCCCAGCTGCTCTTGAGGCAAGCAGACTGTAATGGCGACCTTGATGAAGTGTTCGCTAGCTTTGTTAGCCAGACGTTGACGCTTACGATGGAGGACGTAGAAAAGAGTGACCCAAGCGTTTGTGCTCGGGCCAAGTAGAAAGATCGACGAGCGTTTGCGCTCGTCGACGAAAAAGAGGAGAGAGAAAAGAGGAGAGATTGACGCGAGCGTTTTGCGCTCGGGCCAAGTAGAATGATCAACGAGCGTTTGCGCTCGTCGACGGGAAAGTGGAGAAAGTGACGCGAGCGTTTGCGCTCGGGCCATGTAGGAATATCAACAAGCGTTTGCGCTCGTTGATGGCAATAAGGGGAGGCCGCCCATATCGCATATAGGGGAACATGGGGTTCAGGAGCAAGAAGAAGAAATTACGTAAGGTAGAAGTTTGTTTGTTTGTAGGGAACAACTTTGTGTCTTACATAAGCTCAACAATTATAATGCGCAGGCTCGACGTAAATAAGCTCAACAATTGCAGTGCGCAGGCTGAAGGTCAACAACAGCAGCAATATTAATATGATACCACCACTGTAGTAAGTTTTCTAATCATTTGTTTATAGGGAACAACTTTGTATGTTACATAAGCTCAACAATAATTTATAATGCACAGGCTCGACATCAACAACATTCCCGATATTACATAAGCTTGCCAATTGTAGTGCGCAGGCTCAAGGTCAATAACAACCATAATATTAATATGATTCCACCACTGTTATTGCACAGTACTTTTTATAATCATTACTTACTGTACACTGGTGGTCTTATTAATTTAAATAGTCAAGTGCAACAACACTATTAACTTGGTGAAATATTATAATGATGGACATTATGTTATTGGTAGGGCAATGTGATGCAAGAACATACCATTCTACCATCTTGTTGATTGGGAGGGGTTGATACTAATGATTTTGATGGATATTTGTCAGTATCACAAAGAAGTGATGACACCAAGGGTTATTAGGATTATGGATGTTAGATTCAGAAGGGCTAGCAGTAGTATACTAGTAAAAAGGAGACAGTGGTCATTGATATAGCCTATGGGAAGTTGAGTGATCTTGATGGAAGTTCAACCCTAACCAAGGCAGCTAACCTGAGACAACGAGACACCGAGAGAATATGTTTCCATCCCAACCAAGGCAGCTAACCCGAGACAACGAGACACCGAGAGAATATGTTTCCATCCCAACCAAGGCAGCTAACACGAGACAACGAGACACCGAGAGAATATATTTCCATCCCAACCAAGGCAGCTAACCCGAGACAACGAGACACCGAGAGAATATGTTTCCATCCCAACCAAGGCAGCTAACCTGAGACAACGAGACACCGAGAGAATATGTTTCCATCCCAACCAAGGCAGCTAACCCGAGACAACGAGACATTGAGAGAATATGCTCCCATCTGAGAAATGAGAAGCAAGAGACATATACAACTGAAATTCTATAAGAATTGCCATCTCACATCTCTTGACATATGAGCAACTGCCAACAACAATGCAGTTTGTCTCATTCCATATAGAAAAGCCCCAGTGATATATTGAGTGGGGCCAACATGCTTATAGTATGTGATAGGGGGATGTTGAATGAACATTTTTCATCTTTGGTTGAACAGATCTGGAGATATATCATTGTGATATTTGCCATATAGTCCATTTTCGGTGTCATTTGTACCAAAAATCACAGTTTTATATGGGGGAGCACCAGTAAGATGTTGAATTGGGCAAACATGCTTATAGTATGTGATAGGGGGATGTCGAATGAACATTTTTCATCTTTGGTTCAAGGGATCTGGAGATATATCATTGTGATATTTGCCATACAGTCCATTTTCGGTGTCATTTGTACCAAAAATCACAGTTTTATATGGGGGAGCACCAGTAAGATGTTGAATTGGGCAAACATGCTTATAGTATGTGATAGGGGGATGTCGAATGAACATTTTTCATCTTTGGTTGAACAGATCTGGAGATATATCATTGTGATATTTGCCATATAGTCCATTTTCGGTGTCATTTGCAGCAAAAATCACAGTTTTATATGGGGGAGCACCAGTAAGATGTTGAATTGGGCAAACATGCTTCTGGTATGTAATAGGGGGATGCTGAATGAACATTTTTCATCTTTGGTTCAAGAGATCTGGAGATATATCATTGTGATATTTGCCATATAGTCCATTTTCGGTGTCATTTGCAGCAAAAATCACAGTTTTATATGGGGGAGCACCAGTAAGATGTTGAATTGGGCAAACATGCTTCTGGTATGTAATAGGGGGATGTTGAATGAACATTTTTCATCTTTGGTTCAAGAGATCTGGAGATATATCATTGTGATATTTGCCATATAGTCCATTTTCGGTGTCATTTGCAGCAAAAATCACAGTTTTATATGGGGGAGCACCAGTAAGATGTTGAATTGGGCAAACATGCTTCTGGTATGTGATAGGGGGATGCTGAATGAACATTTTTCATCTTTGGTTGAACAGATCTGGAGATATATCATTGTGATATTTGCCATATAGTCTATTTTTATGACAAATTTCCAGTTTTACATGGGAGAGGACATGTTATATGATGTCGAGGGTTAAGGGAAATTGGATATGTGATTGGGGTATGTGTAATGCACAAATTCTATTAATAGTCTAATACCCCAATGGGGGTATGTCATTATCCTAGGATTTATTGAATATTTAATTGTTTTACAAAACTATCTGCACGGGGCCTTATATGGAAGGTGGGGCAATCAGCACTTTTGTATTATGTAAGCTGCTTATAAAGCGGATTTTTTGAGATACTTAACGTCAAATTATTTTGATATATCATTGAGCTTTAAAGACTTTGATTCTGAGAATAGTTAACATTTTCACTGGGTTATTAGGATAAGGTCTGCTTAGTAATCAAAAAAGTGAAGGATGATATAACAAGGCAAGAAGGTCTAGATCATGATCCATGACTCAGATTTTGAATACAAGTCCCAGAATCATGTGAAAACAGGTCCTGAAGTTGCAACGCGCCGATGGACCATCCATCCAATAGTCCAGTAGTTAGGCAAACAAAAACGCCAAGAGAAGTCGTTATTATGTATTATTGTCACACTGAAACACAAGGAGTGTTTTACCTTGTTCATGATGTTGTTTGAGGAGACGGCACATCTGTTACCTGCGCCTATTATAATGGAGCACGGCCCAATGGTTACCAACACAGACTTAGATACAGTCGCCTGTGATCAGGACATTTGATACAACACGATTGTACTAGTAAATGCGTGTATAAAGAGGAGTGTATTAATGGGACTCATTCAGCCCCAGTTTCCGCCTCTCCACAGCGTGATCTCAGTGATTTATCGAGTGAGCCCACACCCACTCTTCGATCATTGAAGGCCCAGTGCCCTCCCAAAAGTATCCTTGATGCCCAACGGGCAGTGCAGCGCAGAAATCAGTCTCTAATAGGGTCAAGTAACCCTCAGTGGGTCTCTTGATTTGGACTGTGCATGGAAGATGGTATTCATTCAGCCCCAGTTTCCGACTCTCCACACCGAAATATAATCGATTTATCTAAACTACCACCTCCTTGAGCTTAGAAGTCTGACAGCAATTAATATCCTACAGCTCATCATCCGACAGGCATGGTGGCTTATACTTGTGGTTTGAACTCTCTCCCCCGTCTCTCCGCCATTATCTTCTCCTTTTCTGCTTCCTCTTTTAAGGCGGGCAGGAGAAGGAGGGACCACCATCACCCACCACAACTACTACGTGCTGATCAGCGTTATAGGCATGAATCGGTAAACGAGGCAGGCAGGATATATGAACTGAACATGTGAGATATCAACAACATACAGTAAAACATTTCAGCGTCCGAGATATCTGTCTTTCCTGCTAATACACCGCTGCGAGTTAATTCGTAAAGTCATTTTAGATTTTAAGCAACAAGAAACCTCACATCTTCCCGCAGCCTTGATTGCCCGGCTGTGGATTATAATTCCGGTCTCGCAGTACCTTCCCTGGTCTTCCTAACGTTGTTAGTAGGCTTCTGGGGCGAGTCTGACTCCCCAGCACCGTCATCTTCCATGGAGATGATGTCAGAGGCAGAGCTGGCTTCCTCATAATCATCGATTTGCTCCACTGCCTCATGTACCTCCGAGGCCGACGATATTTGCATGTCAGAGTCCTTCTCACTCTCACTCGCCAACCCAATTTCACTCGGCTCGCTCGTATTATCCTGGCTGCGTTTATGCATCGAGTCACTGACAGCGTTCATATCATAGTCGTGAATGATGTGAGATCCGAATGCTATCGAGGGCGGTGCAACGATGACAGTCTCCATTCGAGATGGCTCAGTCGTTGGAACAATGATGACCTTTGAAGTGGCCGTTGCATGTGGTGCAATGGGTGGCACGACCGGTGATGAAGGATGGATGAATGACTTTGCTGTACTGCTCTTCGTGCGCTTTGCAAATGCATGTCTGCCTTCCCTCTGTGTTACGGGGTTTGGGGATGGTCAGGACGTCACCAGCAGATATTAAAACACAGGTACTTCACCTTTTGTAGATACAGCGTGCTTGACAGCGGCCTCTTGCGTGTTTGTGTATCCTGCCGTTCTGAAATGTCCCCTGGCTCTTGCGCACCAGAGATTACCATCTCATTGAGGGCCCCTGATACACCTCCACCATAATCGTCGACATGATCTTCGGCATGCTGGTCATCCTGTTCATCGTCGTGTACCTCGTGATCGAGGGGAAAAGTCTTCAACCAAGGTGGCTGGTCGTTCAAGATCATGCTAGATTCTGGATTAGTTGTGAAATATTCCCGACCAGTCACATACCTCTTGATGGGTGCCGGCAGTTCTGGCAGGGGTCTAATTCCAGGGTGACTGCTTCCAAGTCGCTCCTCAGAGGACGCCTTTCCGATCTCATGGAAGATGTGGACTAGATATTCTGGATTTGTGTCGATGTGCGCGAGAGCAGAATACAGACGGGTCATTCCTAGTGCCTCCTGGAAATCGGCGTTATCCTCTATGTCGAATTGCGCAGGATGGTCGGGAATCAGAAGCCCGTCGAGATCCCCGTCAATGGGCGTATTCGCCAGCTGTCGGAATCGAAGTAGTATCCAAGTACCAAGCTTCAGAAATATGTGTGAGTTGCCGTTCTGGAATGCGATCCGGTTCCAGTTCTCCCAGTCCTCAAAGGTGGACGGGAGGTCTGCATCCTCGTAGTCACCAGCACCCTCCTGACATCATCAGATTGGAGACGTAAATCGATAGCCCGGAACGACTGATGGATGATCCCACCTCATCGACTCCTCTCAAAGTGCCCGACTCCGCTGCTGATGGTGCTCGCACACCCATCAATCTTGGTATTCCTGGTGTGGCCTGTGCGCCCTCATCAATACCATCCATGTCAGACATAGTGTCGCCTCTGTCATACTAGTTGACAAGGGTAGTTAACAAAGCTTATGCTCGCAGTTGGACACACAGACCTCGTGACCAGACTCGATACTCTCCTTCTCTTTTCCCTTTGTGTGCGCAGCTCGTACCATGTCGGGTGTCGAGCGTGTGGCATATTTATGGGTATCATCCTATGCAACAGGGTGAATCAAAGAAGCGCTGGCTCATGGATGGGTGCACATACCTGTCCCCCAGACTCAACAATCGCCTTCCCTTTGCCCCTAGTGATTATCTTCCTGGAAGATCGGTTCGTGCGGCCCTCAACCTATCGATAACAATGATTATTACATATGGATCATGTAGATCGTTGGGTACATACACTGTCAGTTGTTGCCTCCACGCGTCCATGAGCACCCTAATCGACAAACGACGTCGTTAGCTCTCTGCATTTCATTGAATATACTGATACGAACCTTTTCCCGACGGCCGACATTCGTCTGTCGACGCTCTTTCCGTCCATCCGCCTGAATCTCCGAGATATTCGCAGCCTCGTCGATGTCGTCCTCCTCTTGGTCAGAATTGATCCGAAAATTCTTTTCGACCTTCTCTGCATCAACAACCATTGGCGTGCTGCCGATGTCGGATGCTACTATGGATGCAATCATATCTGACACCGATATACGATGATTTGCAGAGGGATCACCGCACATGTCCTTGCCTTTGCACATCCGCTTGTGGTACTCGATGATATTGACTGATAGATGAGATCAGCAAACGATGGAAGGTATAACGATCTGGATGTTACGCACGCTGATCGACTGGCTCATATCCCTTCTTCCTCTTGAAATCAGCCCAAGTGCGTTTGATCTTCGATAGCGTTGCTTTTTGTTTCTCCTGGTTGAATGCGTGGTCATCTAACGCCATCGCAAAATGATAATCGAGATGTGCCGAGCGCCATGTCTTGTCTGAACCAGGTGCGTCATCTATCACCTCTTTCTGGAATGCCAGCAGCACTTCGCAGTAGTAAAATGTAATGGCAAAGTAGATCGGTACAAGTGGTGATGGGTGCGGCAGCGCCAAGAGCGCAGTGGAAGTCTGCCGATAAATATCGTGATGATGAATGAGTAGGCGTAATGAATCGTGGCATTGGGTGGGTACCGTAACCTATGTGTTTACATGTCATTGAGCAATCACAAAGAGCATACCCAGAATCACACACCGATTCCTGGCCGATAGACAAACTCAGGGTATCTCCATCCTTTTTCAATGAGAATTGTCGCTCCAAAGCGATCTCTATCGCATCCGCAGGCTGTTTCGCCTTTACAATAAGGACAATAGGCTTCTTGCTGGAGTATTTCGATGAATTCATGATGCAAGAAAGGTGGTTGAAGCAACCGTGTGAATTCTGTCGCCGAGGGGAGTTGAGCGCTAGTACCATAATGGATCGATCGGGAAAGCATTTTTGCCAGCCCCAGAATGTCATTGGACATGTATTTCTCGATCGTGTTGAGGAGTATGGCTGTACGTGTCCTATATGAAGGACGCACCGCTGAAGAGCAGTCTGGAAGTACCAATGTCGGAAAATGAACTTCCAGCCGTCAGAAGGCAAAATGCACTCGCGGAAATGGCACACTCCTTCAAACATCGACTGCCAAGCGATTGAGATGTATGTTTTTGTAACCAATGTTGGCCTCACTGATTGTGTTCAATTGAATTGACAGCTGACGAGAATTCCATTTTGACATTGTCATTTCGGCGTGATGCTGTAAATATCTTACCACTGATCTTATCCGCCTCAGAAGGTTAAGCACAAATTAGCGAGGATATCATGCCTACCCATGAACCAACTTCGATCTATTTATGTGAGCCTTTCCGAGTTTCTTCTTCTGTCCCAAATTTTCTGGAACTCTCGGAGTCCGCAGCCGCACTGATCAGCGGTCTGCAACTATCATGGCTTTTAGCCACTTCGAATTGGAGAGTCCTGCATGAAATGGTTAGCTATTTTGAAACCGAATTTACACAGCGAGTCGTTCAGGAAGGCGTCGACAATGCAGCTAAGTTCATTTGGACAATTTAGAAATCAACAATCGACCCAACAATTTGTAGCATTTCAGGTTTCCGATGACTTTATTATCAAGACCTACTACAATGCAGACCAAGTTGTTCATGTCGAAGCAGAGGTTCAGAGAAAAATTAGCGAGGATATCATCCTTACTCATGAACCAACTTCGATCGATCTAGCTGAGCATAGGCACCAGAATACAGATGCAGTCGCACTTCTCCATATAGTCCTTTGCAATACTATTCCGTGCGGCATTGACATCGGTAACAACGGGAAAATCAACCAAAATGGCAAACGTGGAAAGAGCTTTGGCGTTACACCGCACCTTGACTTCACGGATCAGGGGCCATAGAGCTGGGCCATGGTTTGTCTTTTTCGCCCCCGTATTGATGAGTGGATTATGAGAGTATTCGTTCTTGTTCTTCTCATCCCCTCGTTTGTCGTTGGAGTCAATGTATATTCTAATCTCCTGGGCGAACATCGTGGAATCCTTCGCCGATATTTTCTTAGTAATGCCCAAGACGTTAGCAATATCTTATGAAGCGTCAACATTATCTACCAATGACCATATTAAGAACTGTCATATGAATGAGTTCCTGAGGAGCAATGGATGGAACAACACTGATAAGCGGACCGCGATCATCATGGCATTTAGCCACTTCATCTTGGAGAGCTCTGCATGAGAGTATATGTTTGCAGATCTGCAGGGTATGGCACATTTCTATTGGTATTGCAACTATGACCCATGATCTCTATCCTAACACTATTCAAAAATACGGACATGAGGAACGGATCCTGGCCATCCAAGATCATAAGATATGAACCGACATTCATGATGGACCACAGCCTGGGGATTCATCTGTATCACATCAGAATCAGTTGCAGCTCTCTCTCAGCAGCATCACCAACGCTTTAAAAATCTCAATATTTGACAAGTGAACTCTACTGGGCTGAGCCCGCGAAGTGAGCCCAAGAATTGAGCAGCCCTACCTTCTTTTGGTGCTGGCTCAAGTAACCGTGGATCAGCGATAAAAACCGAAAACACTGATGCTTTCACAGCACAATCACACATCAATCAATACACTTGACAATTTATGTTATACATTTATGGACAGACAGCAAGGAGACAACAAGGAGACAGGGATTGAGACATAGATTGAGACATATGGAAGAGTGAAAACAAAGCAAAAGACCCAGCGTGCGACCGTAAACAACAGTCTTACGCCCATCAGGCGCTGAACACGAGGGTCGCCCATGCAAACAATGCCAGAGCAACAGCTCAAAGCCCCCAAAGGGACATACGGCAAAGAGACAGGGCTTGAGACGGATGGAAGAGTGAAAACAACGAAGGAAAAGACCCAGCATGCGACCGTAAACAACAGTCTTACGCCCATAAGGCGCTGAACATGAGGGCCGCCCATGCAAACAATGCCAGAGCAACAGCTCAGAGTCCCCAAAGGGACATACGGCAAAGAGACAGGGCTTGAGATAGAAGGAAGAGTGAAAACAACGAAGGAAAAGACCCAGCATGCGACCGTAAACAACAGTCTTACGCCCATAAGGCGCTGAACATGAGGATCACCCATGAATACAATGCCAGAGCAACAGCTCAGAGTCCCCAAAGGGACATACGGCAAGGAGACAGGGCTTGAGACGGATGGAAGAAGGAAAACGACAAAGGAAAAGACCCAGCATGCGACCGTAAACAACAGTCTTACGCCCATAAGGCGCTGAACATGAGGGCTCACCCATGCAATACAATGCCAGAGCAACAGCTCAGAGTCCCCAAAGGGACATACGGCAAGGAGACAGGGCTTGAGACGGATGGAAGAAGTGAAAACGACAAAGGAAAAGACCCAGCATGCGACCGTAAACAACAGTCTTACGCCCATAAGGCGCTGAACATGAGGGCCACCCATGCAAACAATGCCAGAGCAACAGCTCAGAGTCCCCAAAGGGACATACGGCAAGGAGACAGGGCTTGAGACGGATGGAAGAGTGAAAACAACGAAGGAAAAGACCCAGCATGCGACCGTAAACAACAGTCTTACGCCCATAAGGCGCTGAACATGAGGGCCACCCATGCAAACAATGCCAGAGCAACAGCTCAGAGTCCCCAAAGGGACATACGGCAAGGAGACAGGGCTTGAGACAGATGGAAGAGTGAAAATGAAGAAGGAAAAGACCCAGCGTGCGACCGTAAACAACAGTCATACGCCCATAAGGCGCTGAACACGAGGGCCACCCATGCAAACAATGCCAGAGCAACAGCTCAGAGCCCCCAAAGGGACATACGGCAAAGAGACAGGGCTTGAGACAAATGGAAGAGTGAAAACAATGAAGGAAAAGACCCAGCGTGCGACCGTAAACAACAGTCTTACGCCCATAAGGCGCTGAACACGAGGGCCACCCATGCAAACAATGCCAGAGCAACAGCTCAGAGCCCCCAAAGGGACATACGGCAAAGAGACAGGGCTTGAGACAAATGGAAGAGTGAAAACAATGAAGGAAAAGACCCAGCGTGCGACCGTAAACAACAGTCTTACGCCCATAAGGCGCTGAACACGAGGGCCGCCCATGCAAACAATGCCAGAGCAACAGCTCAGAGCCCCCAAAGGGACATACGGCAAGGAGACAGGGCTTGAGACAGATGGAAGAGTTAAAAGGAAGAAGGAAAAGACCCAGCGTGCGACCGTAAACAACAGTCATACGCCCATAAGGCGCTGAACACGAGGATCATCCATGAGACCATGCCAGAGCAACAGCTCAGAGTCCCCAAAGGGACATACGGCAAGGAGACGGATGTAGAAAGACACAAAAGTTGAGAGAAGAAGAGCAAAGTTGAAAAAAAAACGCATTTTCAACCATCACGTGACTTTCACACGCTACAAGAACAAACATGACTTACTGTGCTGAGTCGCCGGCTGCGGTGCACTTAGGACGGTCTGTATGACTGTGCCCATGTCAGTGTAGATAGAATGTGAATATGTGCACTATGCAATATAGGAAGATCTTATGGTGAATGGCCGACTGTGACAGATCACCCAAGCGGGCATCCTGGGGGACACTATCACTGCATTGCCAGACATCATCCCCTGCCTATCATAAAGAACGCGAAACTACGACGCAAGAAATACATTATCAGTCACATCAAACATTTCGCAGTCCATTATCGGCAACGAACAGTTAATGTGCCACTCAGGCAACGCTACCATCCTTAAGAAGCACTTGAAGGACTGCAAAATACTGAGCGACAAAAGACATTTCATTATTCACCATGATGGTGAATGGTACATACAGCTACACATAGCGACAGTTGTATAACATTGTTCCGCATCATCGTCAGTGACCAATTGGCATGATTCATTCAGTGATCCCAATGTCCATGCGCTGGGAGAGGCTAAGGGGCCATCGGTACCAGACACGGCCGAGATTTTCACCAGGGCATGCATAGACCCATGAGGGAGCGGATAGTTTCCTCTGCGTTTGCTTGCACTTCATGCACGTGGTCTTCATCTCGGTATCTAGCCACCTCTTCCCATACCACTGCTTTCCATCGGGATAAAAGGTCATGTCATGAGCAAGGGCACCACAACATTTGTTGGAACATCTATACATGTCGAGGCCCCATGGCCTGGCATCTGGGAAGTTGGAGTACGCCAATACGCGGGTATCAACGACACGTTGTCGGGTATTGTTGGGAAGAGTCCGAAATTGCGCAAACGACAACATGACTGGGCTGCTGTTCAGGGCATGCTTATCCTCGCCGAACGATTGGACTAACGCCGTCCATGGGTCCATATCATATATGTATACGTTTTCGACGAAGCGACCGAGCGCTGGGACAACAAGCGAATCCACGGTGTACACGCCAGCAAAGGATAAAACGAAATCGAAGATATCCCTGTGCGTGATACATAAGAACCAGCGTCGACAGAATTGCACTTCTAACTCACATTTCAACGAGCTTCTTCAAACGATTGACGCTCGAAGTGACTCTCCCCGTAGATCCGCAGGAGCAAAGAACGATCCCACGAATGAATGGCCCGGCGATGCAGTTGTTATTCAACCTTCGAATTTCTTGGGACGCCGATTGCAGGTGAACTCCCATGTAATTTTCTAAGAGCTAGGAGAGAGACGGTGAAGAAACTTGAGAATTGCCGTAGGGTATGTGGTCGAGTGGCTTACCTCATGTACTGGCACCGAAGTTGATTTAGTCGCATTGCCAGAAACCACAAGATCCCCGGTGTTGGTATCTGAATGGGTGTCGATGAACACGAGCAGGTTGCCATGGTATTTGAGGCTCGCGAGCCAGTCGAAATCAGGCTTGACAGCGTTTGGACGGTTATTGCCACCTTTAAGTTTGCGGGAGGCTATCCTCAACTACGGGCAAGAGTTTTAAATACGGTTCGGGTGATTATATCTAATGGCTTACCCTAGAGGGAACAAGGTGGAAGTGTTCCTGGAGGGACCGTCGGACAACATCCGCAGCGTATTCCCGACCGAAGCCGCTCCATGATAAGAACACAGACAGGAGGGGGAAGTAGTTGCGGTGGATGAACTCCTGTCTCACCGCATATCCACGAATCTTGTACTAGGAACGTTCCAGGTCAATGAGCGCATTTCATCAATGAGAAATGAACGACATACGGCGAGTGGCAACGACTGCTCACGATAACATTGAGGACACCGAAAGGTTGTCTCTTCCACCTGGACCTTACCCGTGAGCTCGTCTGGGGACGCGTCAATACATCCGTGATCTCCATTAGCCTTCCCAACGCAAACCCTAATCCCACAACCTTCGCTCGTACACTTCCATATGTATGAGCCAACGTCCTGACAATACACACAATGCTGTCGTATAGGTTAATAGCCACACGCTACGGTGATGAAAATAATACGTACATCGATGGCATTCTGGAGTACGTGTGGCTCTAACTGCTGCCCAGCATCAACTTCATCATCTATAGTCATATCCACGCCATCGTCCCCCTCAGTAAAAATGGGGGTCAGCTTTTCATATGGCGAATGAAGTGACTTGGCCTTTGCCGTACGCCTCGTCGTAGTCGCAGTCTTGCGTGAGTAGTCACCGAAATGGCCAGGAGTGATCATGTTGAATCTATGGATAGATGGTGAGTGGATGAACGAGTTACGCACGTGATCGCAAATGTTAGGGCAATGATTATTTTCCCACGGCCATATTGTGAACTCCTTCCACCAACATCGTTGCACGATGGATATGTCGAAGTACTCTACCGAGAATCCGATCGTTCTTGAAATACAAAAGCACGCGCTGAAAGTGCTAGACACTATATTGACTTACGAATTCTCATTGGCCCAGGCTGGCACTACCCTGACTCTCTGTATCAACAACAAAAAGGTGTGTGATCTTGTGCGCGCTGTCCCTGATTGGCCGATACAATGGGAATATATAGGTGACCGTGCCGAATCAATGCTACGCTGCGTTACGGCTACTGCTTCATCACATTGGTATATATCAGCGTACCTGCCGGGCGCTCCTTGAGCTGGAGAATTCACCTGAATCTGTCACCACTACCTACGAGTCAATCACGTATTACTACTGTGAGGTACTGCTGGCGTTCTGCAAAGAGGTCCAGGATGATGCCCCTGGCTCGGACAAAACATGGCGTTCGGCTCATCTCGACTACCATTTTACGATGGCATCTCACGGCGACGCATTCGACAAGACAATGCAGAATGCCACCCTGAGACGGATGAAACGCTCATGGGCTGATTTTAAGAAAAAGCAGAAGGTCTCTATGATAATCAAGACGCGTGCGTGACAGCCATATATGTGACTGTTTCATTCATGCTGATCCACTCATTCAGTCAGTCTTGTGGAATACCATAAATTATTTTGCAAGGACCAGGACATGTGTGGTGATACGACTGCGGTTCACAAGGTTTCAGTAGACAATATGATTGACAATATAGTGGGACAGTACAAGCCCAGCAGTCCAGCGGTGGGCACATCGGTGAAGCGCGAGAAGGTGGTTCGATTCGATCGTGATGTTCAGGAAAAGAAGGGAAAGGGCAGCCGTAGGACCACCAGAAAGGTCAAAACAACGGTGGCCCCGATAGGGTCTGCAACGTCATCAGGCACTACCTCTCACCCAGAGGAGGATGATATCGATGAGGCGGCGAATATGTTCCATATGAAGGAGGACGGAAAAAAGCCACGTAATAATAGGAAGGGCGGAAATCAGGCAAAGGTTGGTCTCATGGATGTCAACTGACCACGGTGATCTCATCATTACGCTTATTGATTAGGACGTTCGCGGAAGCGCCGCAACAAAGCCAACTGCTGATGTAGTACGTATTCACCGATCGACTGGATGCAGAAGTACTAACTTCCAAATACTCAGCAGGGTCAGGCTCGCACGAAACGTGCTCCAAGGGCTGTCAGCGCCAAAGGAAAATCAAAAGAAATTGTCGAGTCTGAAGATGAAGTCTGTTCGTCCATATGCGAATGCTATCTTGTCTAATGAACCGTGTTTAATAGGATGTTGACGGCAATACTGCGACACATTCAACACCTGAAATCGTGTGTAACGACCGATCGATGTAATTGAAATAATCTAACACAGAGAAGTATGATGCAGATGGGGGAAATAAGGGCATGAAGACCATGCACGAAGCGAGTGCATCAGCGACCGTGAAGGGACGATCAACATTCGACTCAAAGACCACAAATCAAATGGTATGTCCCGCTAGGACGACAGAATTATATCAACTGACGGCCTGCAGCAAGATGCGCTATCACAGAAGCAACCCCGTAAGGCTGTGTTGGGAGGCGACAAGGTAATGTCATCGTTATGTGATTCTGGACTGTCAATTGACCGCATCCATTAGGCTGATGGGGTTCAGGATAAATATGATCACAACATTGGCGACACCACAGGCACCATTGTGAGTCTGCCATACCTCCATATGAGACAACGTGCAGCCTAACATCACACAGGAGGATGCAGGGGAATATAATGATGTTGAGCTCCCGTCCACCCTTCAAGATTGGGAGAAATGGAACAGGATTGCGTTTGAGAAAGGTAACTCGCGCATTTTCTTGAAGCTTGGGACATGGATCCT
Source organism: Suillus ampliporus (assembly GCA_016584345.1). Taxonomy (NCBI): domain Eukaryota; kingdom Fungi; phylum Basidiomycota; class Agaricomycetes; order Boletales; family Suillaceae; genus Suillus; species Suillus ampliporus. Next base: position 37,092 of record JABCPV010000286.1, read on the forward strand.
GCTTCGATTGCGACAGCTGGCAAATCGTCCCATTGACGGGGATGTCGATGGAATACTTATTCCTGATAGTCCTGGGCGTCTTGAGATCGACAACGACGCCGATTTCCATGAGGCACTAGGGATGGACCGTCTGTATTCCGCGCTTGTGCACATCGACACGCATCCCCAATCCTTAGCACATATCTTTCATGCGCTGGGAAAGGCGTCATCTGAACAGCGACTCGAAAGTAGTCACCCTAACTTTAGGCCTCTACCAGAACTACCGACTCCTATTCATAGGTATGAGATTGGCTGGAAATATAGCCTGACTAACCCTGAAATTAGCATGATATCGCACGACGAGTTGAATTGGTTGCAGGCCGCGTCACATGATGATGATGATGATGATGATGATGATGATGATGATGAACATGCCGATGACGTGGATGCCGAAGGAGATGTCGATGATGATGATGGAGATGTAGCAGGGGCCCTCAATGATATGGAGATCTCAGAGTCGACTGACCGTCTAGAGGGAACGGAACAGCAAAAACGGAAGAGGGCCATGTCGAACACGTTCTCTCCCCCAAAGGTAACGTACCTGTCCTGTCTGAACTGCCCGCGTCGATCTGACCTTGTTCAACACCATTTCGAACAGAGTCAAGGCGGACGGGGGCATCCAAAGCGTTCCAAGAGTGGGACAGCAGAGCTCTTTAATCGTCCCTCATCACCCGTTGTGTCGTCCATTGGCGAAGCTGCACCAGCGCACCGGATGGCATCCGCATCTCACGTCACCCATGACCATGACATGGAAGGTGGCTCATCCTCAACGAGTCAGCCCCCTCTAACACAGGTCATTCCGCGCCAGGGTAACATCAGCGAGAGTGAGGAGGTCACTGCCATGAACACCGACGATCTTCATGACATCTCTGCCTCTGAGAGGGTATCCAATGGTGATTCTGATAATCGGGGAGTAGATCCGCCCAGGATGCCTACTCACTCATTGAGTGACATGGCTATTGGGGAGTCTTACATGAGGTCCAAATCACCGACAGATGGTCAATCAAAGGAGGACGAAGATGTGAGGATCCTTGTTGCTTCAACACCAGAATGACTTCACAAATTCCCCAGCGTTGGTTTAAGCGCATGAGCGGTAAATAGAGGTTTCGTTATATCAAGCGTTGAAAAAATGCATCCTGCTTGCATCTAGGACAGGATGACATTCATTGTGTAAAGTATTGTATCGCAGAGGCCGAGTCATTTACCATGTCACATTACGTAATGTCAATGATGTGGTGTGTAGCGTGTTTGATATCTATGGGTACAGTAGTTGCGCCCAGTTCAATTGAATGATGATTGCTATCGGCCCAAATGCGTGTGATAAGGAATTTATCGATCCCGCATTTCGGCCATACACTGTACCATCACTGACGATCTACAATCGCGACGCGCGCATATCCCTATCCAAGCACACTGAGCAAGGAATGTCAGATGAAAGACCAAATGACTTGACAATCGGATTGTTGGGGACAGAGGTCCCGAAGAATAGTCCTATGGTACGATGGAACGATGGACACACCACAATACTCCCAGCAGTGTACGACGGTCACGATATCAATCTCTGCGACGCTGTAGACATCCCAATCATTAAATATCTCGCTCAATGTCCAGTGTCTTTACCGGATTCCAAATATGTGGTTCACTTCTCCATGAAGGACCTTCCAACACACGACATACTGGATTCAATCAGCGAGTCACTGAGTCAAAACAAGCCAGTCGTTATTAGAGGGATCGGAAATCATTATGTGGGCGAAGAATTGACAGCAGAGTTTCTGGATAAATACTACGCAATTTCGCCGAATAGAGCTGTATGGGTGCACGGTAGGGCTGAATCGTCGACCAAAACACATGCTGGAGACTGATTGCATCATAAGATGTCAAGGCCCGTGCAATGGATCATACAAGGGTAACTCAGGCAGGGCTTCTCAAAGATTTCTTCAAATCTATGAAGGATCCAGGGGCGATACAATGTGTGTTAGACATTCCACTCGCGCAGGCATCACTCCCAGATGCCTTGAAGTATGTCTCACTCCATCTACCACCCCTACAATGCGACTAACAACAAGGACAGAAATCTCGATCACGGCCTCGTTCATGGGTGGAACCACACGACATATGACGTCCCAATCTCGTCCAAGGTACATCCAGAAACTTCACTGTCAAGGGGTGGGCTATCCTACACCATGCTGGGTTCTTGACATATCCTCATCACGATGCGGAGGGGTCCTTAACGTGGGCGAGGATGGAAGTAGGTGTCAAGTTTTGGGTCGTATTCTGGCCAAAGGATCGACACGACGATCGCAAACATTTACAAGAGATCGCAATACGGCTAGGCAACTTCACCGAAAATGAAGATTGGATACGAGCCCACTGCGATGTCGAGGTGATCACCCTATATCCTGGAGATGTTCTGTGCGTGATGGCCATTGGTATATCACACACGCACTGACCTACTGACTCGCAGAATCATGCCCCCGGCTCAAGTGCATGCTGTCTATACACCAGTCGCATCCTTTGCCACAGGGGGGCACTTCTATCACTACGGGTGCATGCACCTCACCGAAATATCTCGTTACCTGGACGTTTCTTCCGGTGACTGTTTGACAAACCAGATGCTCCACAATGCCCTTGAGACATTTCGACGCATGATGATCGGAATACCGCGTTTGTCCCCCAGAATACGTATGAGTGGTGGATTATAATTCGGTTTCTGTTATGACTAACATTGCACGACAAGGACTATTCACAAGATCGATGCTAGCCTTGTGCATCATGGTCCAACAAGGCAAGCAATATCGCGCAAAGGGGGGACCACAGTCAGCTGTAGCAGACACGGAAACAGCAAGGCCAAGTATAGATATTGCGGTTAGCTATCTTGGTGCATCTCGGAGTCACTAAAAGAAAGACCGCCCCCGTGCTACTATACGGCGGAGATCAATTGGACAGAGGGAATCTAATGGAGAGGGAGAAGCTAGACATGGTATTGAGGAAATTCACTCCATTGTAGGATGGTCATCATATGATACCTAGATCTTGTACATGTGTAGCCTTTAACGCGATACCATGGTGTCACGCCAGTATGTTCCCCTGACGTGCCTTGATGATCGTGGCTAATACTCCTAAATCCACCTTCATACTGTTTGTCTGCTCCCGACTGTGACACCCGTAGCTTGCACAAATATCGAAGCACGGTCACAACATGTTTTAGTTCGTTGTTAGCCTGTGATAACAAAGTCGTGTCAGTTTAGCTGTAGTGTAATATGGCATATACATACATTAACCGAGATTGTAATTCTCCAACGCAGTTCTCAGAGATGATTCATCCTGTGAGGCACGATTGGAAAGCTCGACCAAGACATTGTGTGCCTGGTGTGAATTCCAACACACAGAAGATGAGCAACACACACAACGTTCACTCCACTGTCACTCACAAATGGGGAGAGTGACATGTCATTCTTCTCCGATGCATCCTTGCACTCGACGGCGACATCTTCAAGCCACCATTCAATTTCATGAACGATGTCGCTGGCAGTGATAACAGCTTCAGACAAGGAGTTTTTCATCAGGGCGGAAGCTACAAATCGCCGGCAAGACACAATAATGAATCATATTGTGATGTAGATCTCCCTTTGGGATGAACTCTTCTCTCTTGGGATCAAGGAGAAATGCGTGAATCTATCTGGTCAAAACATGCAAGATTGGATAGAGATGTATGGAGTACCTACCGATGGCGGAAATACTTGTGGAATCGATCTGACACGCATCAATCAGGTCCTGTATGGTATATTTGGCCACTGGTGGTGATGCGATCCTCGCCTTCTTTTTCCCCTGTGACCGCGAGGCAGCAAATACCACAGGTCTTTACAAGGCTCGGCTGAGGGTCGATATCGTGCTGTGACTGCGATTTTCCACGACGCCTTGTGTCGGTGACTGTCATAGAGGGCTTGTCTTTCTTGAGATTCTTTGATCTCAATCTAGTCAGAGGGACGGTATCGTTATCACTATCACTAGGTTTGTCTGCAAGTAGGTCACTGGAAGAGGTGGTATGTAAAGCGGGAACATCATATTGGCGATTGGATATATCGACAGCCGCTTGGGTCCAGTCGGAAGCAGACAAGCAAGGATTATCACAGTCCAGTGTGATCGATTGCTCTGTACAGTGTGATGGGATGTGTGATCGACCTGTAGAACATTCTGCGTCGATGCCTGATGGTAGCACATCTGAAATGTAATCCTACATCAATCACATCAGTAGATTCATCACGACAGGCCGCAGGTAAATCAACTAACAGGAAGTGCAAAATTTTTGGTATAATATTCTTCGTCCGCTCCATGTGGTTCACTGGCTTCGTGGTGCGTACAAAGTTCCAGTTGCACTCCATCATCGTTAAATGTTTTGTCACTGTCCACAGGTGCCCCACGCGACTCTGCATCACATTGGACAGCACAATCAACACGCATGTTTGACAGGCTCAGACCACGAGCAGCAGAAATAAAGAATTGCGCGATACTCTGTCGCTCCTGTGGAATGGTCTGTGTCGCGCTCAGGAAATTTGATATGCCATATAATTCGCAGTACTCCTGATAGGTGGCTTCACTAACAGACCCGTTTTGAAAGGCGTCGTCAAGAGGGGTGTCCTCATCCAGTCCATGCAGTTCTCGTAATCGGACTACAATATGTGCGATGAACCACCGTGAAAGATCAACACGAGTGGCCTTGATACCCATGGTCCGAAGGGCACGCTTGCAGTAATTCCAGTCGAATGGAAGTGGGAACTTGCAAGGATTCATAAGATGCGGTATAAACGGCGTGAAATGCACATACAGGTCTCAAGACCGACTTTGGTAAACATGCAGAATTTGGACTTTCGCCAGTACTTTCGACGCAGGCATCATCTTCAACCGCATCTCCAGGAGTGGTCCTTCCCGCTTGTACACCCAGTGACTAAAGGAGCATGAGGTGAAAATAATACACAACAGTGCGATTGAACATACCACGACATCTGGTATTTCAGTTGTCTGATTGACAGTGGTGACTGTGTCTGTGGAACGAGCCACGGTAGTTCTGGCAGATTCATTTGGAGCAAGAGTTGCATCTAAATCAACTGCATCCAACAGCTTCTCACTATCGACCGGCTAGGGCAGGATGAGTAAGATGAGTTAGTAGACACTCAACCGTATGCAGGGACACACCGTGGTATCTTTCAAAGATATGGTCTGATTATTTTTGTCCGTCGAATGAACAGGTGTCGGGCTTTGTGATTCCTTGGGCACGTCACTTCCATCCATAGAGGAATCGACTGCATGTAGAAGTCGTTGAAGATCCTCTTCGGAAACACAGCCCTGAAATACACCGCACAGATCGTATTCATTACAGTTAGTCGTGTGATAGGCATTCCAATCAACTTCATCGCAGATCAGAGACAGATCGAGGTGATTCATGGTGGACCACATACGTAACGTTATGATATCATTGCCCTCCCTATTCTGTAGGGACTTGAAGGTTACATTATGATCCTTTTCCAGGATCTCACGACTCCTATCATGGAAGGCGCCGACCTTATGGTCCAACCATAGATAGTAATCCATTGCTGGAGACCTAAATCCAGCTTCGAGAGGATTTGCAGATCCTCGAGCATCCGTGAAAAATGCGATGCGCACATCGTGCATATAGTCCATGACAGAAAGGTATGTATCTCGTAGTTGTATAGCCATAGGGTTTCGAGAGTCGGTCAGGTGGGTCACAATATGCCTGTAGAGTCCAAATTTCTTGTTGATGGCTCGAAGGGGCACCCGATAGTGTGCAGCGATCGGGCAGCTCTGTGAGGCCATTCCAGAGACTTTGAATGAACACTCCCCATCCACATCTTCGATTGTCCCCTTTGATTTCATCAGCATTCCTAGATTTTTTTTGCTCCAGTGACGGAATGTGAACGAGGGATCCATGGATTAGATGTTCTGTGGTGACAGAGAGACACTATGGGGCACAGAGAAAAATGTAGGGTACCAGTAATTCAGAACGAAAATAAAATGCGGCGACAATGCAACACAACGTGTTCTTGGCACAGTAGGGGGTGGCTCTCAAAATCTAAATCGTTTTTGGTATAGCGTGCAGATCAGCGGCAGTGTGCCAACTCGCTACAGGAATCAGGATCGCTCCAAGCTTGCCCAAATGATTATTGTATGTGATTGATCGGTCGAGCGCTTCATCGGAACGTGATCCGATTGGATGCAATGAATTAGACCCTCGAATAATCCTGCAGCGATCCTGCATTGAGTTAATGCCTAAGCCCAAAAGTGTTATTTGCCGCTCAATACTACAAGGGGATCCGTGAAAATCGGACACTTGTCAATGATCATATGCTAATACAAATTGATATCGTGCATTGCATTGTTACATAAAGTCATTATGAAATGTTCTTTGGCTCTATGAGGTCGGATCAATGTCACCCGTTAGACGCAGCATACAGTCAATTCAACATAACACATCTACACAAGCTGGGCACCTGTAATAGCTCGTTCCCTCATGATCCCATGAATCTGTCTCTACCAGGATATCTCTCCATGCCTCTGGCATGCTACCATGCGTCCTCGCCTCTCTCAAGAGCAACTTCGCTCGAGAATAAATAGATCCATTGCCGACCACCCCAAATGGACCACCACGGCAAATTGGCATGGTAAACATGGTGAGGAACTCTGCCTCCAACTGAATATCGTTGTATATAGCCGGCAACACTGGCGTAGGACGTCGATCTACCCGAAGTTCAAGAGAATCCAGGCATTTTTGATTGAACCACTGTTTGCATTTCCTGCAGTATCGCTGGGAGATGCTGGGACAGTATAGCGTAAGATCACATGCATCGCAGCGACACTGCGATGCTCGCTGTGGATTCTGGAGATTTCAAACGGATCAGAATTTTACACAGCGGAAAACAATATGCCATAGCCTTACACTAAGATTCATACCATGAAGGCGCACTTTCGTCCTGCTCTTCACAAATTTTATTTCCACATTCCAACGATGGTATGGGGTCTCGGGTGGTAGTTGACGTTGTGAAATGTTGCCTTCATCATAGCTGACGATCAAAGCATGGTCTGACATGAACAGGAATGCGTCAAATGGTGGGCAATTGATCACACGACACACACCTTCGACGCATGTCATATCCACTAAAGATATGTGGTCGCTGAGCACAAGCTCATACTCGCCCATGTATTGAGCCAGGCTGCATTCAATGTGTTAGTATCCTGGCAGCAATTGCGCGAATGACAGAATAATGCACTCTACTCCATTATCCTCCAAGTCCATCCGTCTGTAATACCACTGTATGTCCAGCCAGACATCCTTCATCGGACTACATTAGGAGTTTGGGCGTGTCTGAACTTTTAGTATGCTCACATGGGTGTCCCCTTGTTCCTTCAAATATATTTTGGCGACCTTGCCATACCAATAAGACATGATGGGCAGGCTTCCATCTTCTTTTGGCACCGCCCGTACATCATCTGGGAAGATTGCAATACTAACAAGGTGCATGTCAGCATCTTAAACATGAAAAGCAAATGAAATTAAGATCGCACGTTTCCCCCACCCTAAGTATGAGACGATGCAACTCATGTGTCGAACACGAATCATCGTCCGTGTTGTATACCCCTATGAGCGACAGTGACATGAAGTCAGTCTTAAGTGAGCGATCAACATAACTACGTCAGAAGACAGAAAACATACATTCGAAGGACCTACAAGTCCGCAGTCGACGAGTATCTGGCTTACTGCTACGCATCGGGGGAAGTCTTCTACGATCTACATGTGAGACAGAGCTGACGATAGACAGACGATGAGACATCGAGTCTGAAACCACACCGCAGAGAATATGGATGTTCAGGTAATGGAACAGCAGACACGACACCGGTGCACACGGGGCATGTAACGGAGTCAAAGTGTCAGGCGATATTCAGGAAAATGAGAGGGTTGTACTACTATGAATTTGGACACCTGAGATCCGGATTAGAATTACGTATCAAAGGGTTGCTTACTGGCAGTACTCCGAATGCTGTAATATCAGCATCTGAGCCATGCCACAAACATATGAAGCAGTGCTGCAATTAAACCATTGATATAGGCGGACCATCCTATGTAGGTGCCGAATAATGGTCATGTGGGTTGTGCTGCATACCAATCGTATGTACTTTGACGTAATTGGAATGAAATAGGGTGCGCCACAGTCAATCAGACTGATAAACACCGATTACCCTCGAAAAAAAAAATGGAAGGATTGAGATGAGTCACAAGATCCGAAGTACTATGGGGCATAGAGCGCAACAAGTGGCAGCAAATAAGGTCACCGATAGCTATTCAAGGCCTGACGGCCTGGGCGTTCATGTGAGAGGTTTGATAATATAACAAATGGAGGGTGGTAGATAGCTGGCATTCGCACATCTAAACTCTAAATTAACCTCACCTCAGTCAGTCTGAACGGCGCCATGGAGGAAAATGGACTCGAAATTCTGCAGGAGATCATGGAATGCGGCATCCTGAATTCCAGCCCACACAGAAAGATAGCTGCAAGGCCTGTTAAATACACAGCACCTGATACAGGCGATGCTGGGTGGAATACAGACACAGATATGACTGATCTTTTGGCAGCCATAGAGAACTGTGGAATATTGGACAAAGGAAAGGAGATTTTAACGGACAATAAACGGCTGCGTGGAAGGCCGAAAAAGAAAGTTATCAAAAGAACAGGGAATCGTGAGTTAATTAGATTGACCCCTATGTTGATGCACATGATAAATTGGCGCAGGCAGTACTAAAAAGCAGGCATGCGCCAAGGATGGGTTGAAATCATCAGCTCGACCTATCATACATGCCACAATAAGCCCAGTACCTGAGGATCCACCAACTGACGGGAACGTTGTCGAAGTCAACCACAGCAATGGAAAGGCGACTGGGAACCATAAAGAAGTCTCTGTAATGGTATCCCCTATCCAAGGCAGAGCAAAAGCAGGATGTGGGCATGATCAGAATAGTGGAGCCACAGAAGACACTGAATTGATGAAACTACAAACAAAGCAAAAAGGTCGAGGACGTCCAAAAAAACATGTGGTGGGTTCACGCTTGACAGGTTAGTGATCATCCACAGTTCATCTAAGTTAATGCACCTGAACGTCTAATTGAGCAGCGTCAGACAATAAAGTTTTGAATATGGTCGCTGACGCGCACGATCATGGGACGGGTAAGCACTCAAGGTCCCTGGACCGCATTGGCCTGATATAGTACACCGAAACTCACTTGGCTTAGGGAATATAAATTCATTATCAAGGAGAGTCGACGAAGAAGAACTCCAGCTGGATGGTGAACTAGCCATTGACATTGCGTGTGAGTGTATCACCAGAAGGAATGACGATGATTTAATCGAAGGCACTCGCCACATCTTACTACAGCTCGTGCAATGTCACGACCAATTCTTTGGACAGATGCCTGGCATAATTTGAAAACACTCCGATCAAGCATGTGGCTTGATGCAGCAGTGGCGAACTTTTATCTGTTACATGTCTGGTATGAAGGGCTAGGCCGAACCTGCATGAGATATCTGGACATGTATGCAGCAATGGCGGTTGACTTGTGCGATGCTGAGCTGGATGAAATAAGGAGGAACCACTTCATCCTTCCAAATGCTGCATGTCCCATAGTTCCTGTTGGATTCATCATTCATCATTCACAACATTTCTTCGCCGTCATATTTGATTTTATGCGACACACAGCACACGTCCTTGGTCGCCATATTTCGGATGACGCCATGCACGTCGATGGGACCAACCCGAACGACTGGGAGGCGTGGGGAGGGCCTAGATATTGGAGGAATGTTGCAGCACTACACGGATGGACGGTAGGAGATGCCACTGATGTTTGCATCAGGGTGCAAGATTGGGCTCAAAACGGAGTGGACTGCGGCCCGATAGCATGCTCCGTGCTGGAGCAAGCTCTAACGTGCGGGCTGGACAGATATGGGAATGTGCCGCCGATACACATAAAATGTGGGCACATACTGCGCATGGACATATTCCGCATTGTTTCTGGGCGGATTGAGATCAGCTGCAGAGATTACATGATGCTCCTGGACGGTCCCCAAACTCATTGGATCGCTCATGAAATCCCACATGAGGATGTCATTTCTGCGATACAGCGCGGGAAGCAATCGGTCGAATGCCTGGGTCTGCTGGAGCAACTGGCTGCTTTAAGCGCAATATGCGCAGATTGCAGACACACTGTGCTCATCCAGGATCCTGGAGACCGCTTTCACACCGTCGATGATCACAATGTAACCTCCTATGACGATGATAATCAATTTGAGGATGAGGAGGTAGTCGAGCAATGCAGAGTATCAGAGGGTCAGTATAACACATTTTACTTGATACGGAGCACTGTGATGACATTGATACATTCTTGCAATTCTGTCATAGTACCATCGAACACAGCACAAAAGGCACAGACCCGACCTGTGTTGCGTCGACTGAGGAGGGATCATAGACAGAAACCTGGAAGACATCCTGTTATCCGTGTTACGATCAGCCCTGTACCAGGGGGCACAACTACATCTGGACCTGTTGCCAATTTGAAGGACCATGTAAATTCCACACAAGGATCCGCAGGGCGTGGTCGAGGCCGTCCCAAAAGACGATCTGGATGTCACCATGGGTCAAGTCAGTCCTCATGGATAGTGTATTTGGAAGGCCTGTTAACCGTTCATTTTCAGGATTGAA
>JABCPV010000287.1:0-47524 GCA_016584345.1 Suillus ampliporus
CCGCATGATCAACCTGACGCGCGGGAGAATTTTATCACCAATGCTCACACAGAAATCAAGAGCCTGTGTGAGAAACGTGTGGTACGGAGAAAGATGAGCTGAATGACTGAAGAAGAGAAGAAGACCAGACGCGCCTTCTAGGATGTCAAGGCCTTGCCATGCCAGTCAATCTCAGTCCGCACATCAGTGGTTCCACTTCGCTTGACTCTGGTGTTCGTCTTCTTACTGCCTTGTCATGGATACTGTAATCGTGATAGAACTGTTCTATTTGCGCCCACGATCTACAGAACGTCAAGGGTGCATGTAAACCTTTCTCAGTTATGTAAGGCTGATCTTGAGTTCGAAGGGGAATAGTTAACGAAATGGGGCGGAATACAATATGCGTTGAAACGGCTAAGAGACGTATCGAGGTACGATACGAAATTCGTGTAAGAACGGCTTATAGACGTGTTGAAGTACAACACGAGGTTTGTAGGAATGGAAACGTTGATGCGAAAGAGACTTCTGAGAGCTTCTGTCGTGCTTGGAGCGGGGAATCAGCGTCTAGGATTCTGCTGGAGATATAAGTGTACAGGCGTTGTTTATATACGATTTCTGAGAGTCCGATTAGTGTGAAGCGAGAACGGTAGCATGTGGGATGGTGAAAATAATCTGTAAGAGCGCGCGGTACGTGAAGTCGAGCATATGGTAGAATAACGGAAGCATATTAACAGAGATGTAGGAGAATGTATCCACGTAAACTCGGACGCGAAGCGTTTAAGCTTCTTCGCGTCAATGAGTCACGTGGTTGGTTTGATAATTCCAATGTCTTCGTCTGAAGCCTTGGGCGGCGTGTAGAGGATATGGAATCCTTACATCACCTCCCCACTTCGAATATCGACCGTCCCTGGTCGATCTACTAACAAATAAGCTATAGAAAAAAAATTATGGTGCATAGAACGGTAGTAGGATAGAATAGAAAGAAAACTTAAAATAACGCATCTAGTTTGGTTCGTTTTCGATGCCTGCAAGTGCTTGAGGGTCAATAAATTGAGTGACTTCGATGGATGAGGGCGAGCGAGGATAATACGGGATAATACGAAATGCTGCGAACTTGAGTTTCGACGGACTGCCATCGATTTCGGCGAGACGATACGAGCCGCCTTGAGAGCGCGAAACTACGATCATTGGTCCGAAATAACGAGGCTTGCATTTGGCGTTAGACGCCGCTTCGATTTTCTTGTTGAGTATGAGGACGAGATCTCCGGGTTTGAATGCGTAGTCATGGATGGTACTGGCGAAGCGTCTTTCGAAGTTTCTGATGGACATAAATCGGCTGTGGAGTAGGCGCTGATGGATGAGAGCAAGATCTTCGTCTCTCTTTGCCAACTGGCGAGCATGGATGGCTAGCAATTCGTCCGAGGTGAGCTGCGTTGTGATATCTGGGAGGAGAAAGGTAGCTTCCATGATGTCGAAGGGTAGGAGGGGTTCGGTACTGTGCGCTACGAAAAACGGAGTATGACCTGTTTCTTTCCGTGTCGTTACATGATCAGCCCAAAAGACGTGATGAGCCAGGGTAGGCCATTTGGTGATATCGCTGTTGCAAGCTTTAACGAGGGAGTCTCGAACCTGTGCGGTGAGAACGTTCAACCACGCCGTTAGCTTGTGAGTTGTAAGCCGAAATACGAATGTGCCGAATGTGATACTTCTGCATGAGCCAATCAAGCACTGTGATGAATGGAGTTCCGTTGTCCGTAATGATTTCCTCAATTCCTCCCCATCTACATAGAATTTCCTCGAATATGAAGGCTCCCAAGGTACGCCCTGTTTCTTTTCTCAGCATTCTGAATTCTGGCCAGTTTGACAATGAGCAGCGTGCTTGAACGATGTAGGAAAATCCTTGAGATGTCGGCATGTACATTGAATCTGCGAAGGCTTTGCAGGAAGAGCGTCGAAGGGATGGATATGGTGGGCGGAATGACGACTTTTTCAACGGATCAAATCTGACATTGATGGCAAGTTTGTAAGTACCAGGAGAGATCCTTCTTGAGTGATGGCCACCAAAATCTGTCGCTAATGGTACGATGGGTAGCGTAGAAGCCTTTGTGCCCGAGTTGATCATGACATTGCTGCAAGGTTCGTAGTTGGTCTGATGCGAACAAAACGAGTTGGTGTCGTCCTCCTCTTTCTTTCCGCTGTCTTCTTAGAGAGCAGATCTATGGAAAAACCCTACAAAAAGAATCTATCCAGTAAACCAATACTATCTCCACGGTCAGCGATTCAGACAAATACCAATGACTGATAACGTGGTTGTTCGTGGGGTGGTAGGCAATTGGTTACCGAAGTTGCTAAAGATGATAGCGGGAAAGATCGGTCAGCTGAGGACACAGACAAACAAGAAACAACAAGTATAACTCTCTGAAATATTACCAAAAACTACTACGTAACGCCTAAGACAACTGGTCTTGCGTCTGCTAAAACTACGGAAAATATTCTGTGCGAAGCTAACAACATTATACCCTCGAAGCGCCACTCAGGCTGGTCAGTGGATAGGACTGCTCAGTGTCCAGAGGACTTTCTAATACTATGACTCCTGCTGCAAAGAACTCTCTGCGAGTATTAAACAGTTTCGACAGGAACGGGCTAATTTGGCTTTCAGTACCAAACCCCTATCACTAGCTAAAGTCTTTCGACAAATGATACCCTAATACACTACCACACGCAGGTGTGTCCGGTCAAGTATATGTCTTAGCAAGCTATAGATCCCCCCACTAAGCTACTCTTAGTCTTAGATGGCAGAAAGAGATCAACACAGGAAATTTTACGATAGGTTTGATGAAAATGCGAAAAATAACGAAGGAATAAAAGAATGAATTTCAAGGTCACCTCGGACGATGACGATGAAGGAAGTGGTGTCACTCAAGCTCACTGTCTCACACAGCTATCTCAAACTTTCTCACAGTTCTCACTGTTGTCTAGCTTAAGTTACGCTTCACACCTTACACTCAAACTTCAAACTAAATCTTCGAGGGAAATCTTATTATTTATTCAAGGCAAAACTTGAGTCCTTATATACACAAAATTAGTGGCTGTGCTATGGCTAATTCTAGGAGTCATTTCGAGTCATTATTAGTCATAAGAGTCAATATGAGTCATTATTAGCGGCTATGCGCTGAAATATAGGTAAATGAGTCAACTCGAGTCATACTGAGTCAGAAGGAGTCAAAACAAGTCAAAGTGAGTCATACCCAGTCATAGTGAGTCATAGTGAGTCATAACATTTCTGACTCTTAGTGACTAGGCTCGAAAGAGCTTACATAAGCTAGATATATTCATGATTTGTTGAACCAATTAAAAAAAATACGACTTGTGGGAAAAAAAGTGTATTTTGAGTATTATGCTAGATTTAGCAGGGTAACTTAAGTCGAAATATTTTTGTAATATTCCTAACTTAGCAGGGGTATTATAGGTAAAAAAGTTAAGTCATTTCGTCGAAAATTGGGACGGGAATTAAATAATTAAAAATATTACATCTAAGAAATCGATCGATTTTTGAAGAAGTAAGGTACAGTAATCGTTGAATAAAACTCATAGTGTATCACTGGTAAGGTAAGTAACTATTAGGAAGGTGTTTATCAGTCATGCACCGAACTAGTTTGGTGCAGGTCACCGCCACAAACGCTTCCCTTGTACGAAAAACTGTCGTGCGTGCTTAGCGAGTCGTTTATGATCTTTGCTGGGGGTAGATGAGGGGAAGGAGAGCGTGTTCAAGTATTCTTGGATGACAACTAAGTCATTATCGTGGCAGCGGAAGGTGCTATCAGAGGGGATTTCGTTGTGATGGGCGTATGGCGTGACTGTGAGACTTAGTGCGTTTTGTACTTCCTCAGCTCGCTGTTCTTCGTCAAGTTCCTTTGCTAGCCATATTCCGCTTTCCAATATCTCATCTATTTCTTCCTCTACGTCTTCTTCTGCTTCCTCTGGGTTTTCTTCATCCTCTAGCGCTGCGGGTCGTCGGGACAGACCGTCTGGACCGACATGTCGTTTTCCAGGTACGTGGCGGAGTTTGAAATCGAAAAGGGAGATTCCGGCAATCCATCTGTTTACTGCAGCATTTGGTTGAACGTCCTGGGTTGCTCAACATTCCTTTGATGTATTTAGCGTCCACTTCCACGGTAAACGCCTTCAGTCCTATGAGCCAAACCTTTGCTGCTCGTAAAGCGCGGAACAGGCTGTATAGTTCGACTTTGGCCTGTGAATAGCGAGATTCTCGCTCATTCCAAGTGATGGAGCCGAAATGTGCTGGACGACGTCGTCCGTCGTTGTCGAGCTGCGCTAGTATCCACCCACATGCAATGTATGAGGAGTCTACTGATAGAATCACTTCTTTCCCAGATAAATAATCGATGGGTCGAATAGCGGGGGACGTTACGATGGCATTCTTTAGCTCGTTCATGGCGTTCTGCGCCTCTTGACTCCATTCGAAAGGAACATTTGCCCGTGTTAGATTCATGAGGGGACGTGCGATGCTTGCATAGTCTCTGATCCAAGTTCAAACCGTTCCTGCTGTGCCTAGAAATGCACGGACTTCAGTTCGTGAGGTACATGGGGGCCAGTTCTGGATTTTCGAGACTTTCGAAGAGTCTGGGCTACAGCCTTTGTACGTGCATAGCTGCCCTATGACGAGAACGTTGGGGATGCAAAGAAATAGTTTCTTTGCTGAGACTGTGGCCCCCGCGTGTTTGAGTCTATGAAGCACTCGGTTAGCGTCGATGCAGTGCTCCCATACGAATCTGCGAATCCCCGCGTTGTCGGGAATGACTTCGTATGATCCGTCTGCCGTTTCGTATCTCGTTCGAGGTCCCAGAACGTTGACGTCATCCTGAAAGTTCGGCACGACTTCAATTTCCACTTGCAGGATGAACACTACGTCGTTTTGAAATACTGCAGGCGAGTCGGTCCATCCTTGAGGGAGGACCATTAAACGATACGTGCCAAGGGGAGTTTGGAAGGTAGTGACATCCCGCGATTCTTCTGCGAGGGCGCGATGATCGAAGCCTACAAATAGGTCCATCATCAAATAAATGGACCTTCCCGCACATTGTTCTGCGAAAAGCTCGACATAAGGCATCGTAGCAGCGTCTTTGATTGTGACGGCGTTGAGCGGTTGAAGGTCGTGTACAATGCGTATGGAGCCGTTCTTTTTGGCTATGCAGAACCATCTGGATTGGTACGAGCTGTTGGATGCTTCGTAAACCCCTGAAGAGATTTTCGACTTGATGAGACTTATGACTTCGTCACGAATGCCGGGAGGGATGGGCGGTTGGCAGTGTACCCAAGGAGTGTGCTCGATAGTAGGAATAATGACTGGTGGGAAATAGTCATCACGAAAGCGCCCCTTCTCCGTTTCATCCCAGGCAAGTGCTAACTCGTTATTGGTCAATACGTGCGCCGCTAACTTCTGCTCTTCGGGCCATAGGAACTCGTTTTGGAAGATCCTGAGTTCATTCATCCGTTCCCGGGTGATACGTCTGCTAGGTGTGAATGCCGGAGGTTTGGGAGAGAGGGTGGGGAGTGAGAGGAGAGGGTCTTCTGGGAATTTGCAAATGATTCGCACGTGCGCCGGCATTGTCGTGGCCACAGGTTTCACCTTGTTGGCAACTTTCTTGTAGGCGAAGGTGCGACGAACTGGGTCAACATCAAAATGCGCCTGAAGAAGGAATTCAGTGAAGGAAGAGTAGGTGAGATGAGATATGGGAATAGGGGATGCTCTCGAATTGTTTGATTGCGCTGTAGATATCAGCGGAGCCGGTTGGGTGTTTAATTGCACTATAGATATCCATGGAGCTGGTTGAGAGGATGGTCGTACTCTATATATCGGCGGAGCTGGTTGGGAGGATGGTTGAATAGGGCTGGTCGTAGGGAAGGATTGACTAGTCGTCCTATACATAATTGAGGTGCCGTCGTTGTGGAAGGGTCGGTTGATCATCGACCGTTGCTGAGGAATGATGGCGCTCGTCGTATGGAATGATTGGTTGATCGTCGACCTTATACATGATTGCGGTGCCGTCATAGGGAAGGGTTGGTTGTTCGTCGGGGGTTGTTGAGGAATGATAGCGCTAGTCATTTGGAGGGATTGGTTTGTCGACCCTACTTGGCTAGGCCAAACGGTAAAGAATGCTGCAGCTGTCAAGGCGAGGGAGGGATGAGGCCATGGACGAGGGGTTGTTTCAATGGTCCGGCTGTTGTTGGTATTCGTGGGGTCATGTATGGAGATGCGAACGCCTTCGGCGTCTTCTGTCATTGACAGACGGACGAGCCTCTGCCAGGGTCAACCTAGGAGCAAGCGGTAAGGGGCGTCGGATACCACGTAGGCATGGGCCCAAGTTTTGATTCCTTCAACATCTATTTCCAACATTTCTACACAACCCGCCATTTCCTGCGAGCTTCCGTTAGCGGTCTGCATCTGCATGGGCACATTTTGGTTGATAGGTGCCCGCGTCTTTTTCCAAACGTCTTCTCTAATAACCACAATCTCAGACCCTTCGTCCAGCAGGCCTAACTCCGAATAAGTGCCATTTAGCATGACACAGATTTCCCGTAAGGGCGTCGCGTGATCAATCTGTATTGGCAGACTTGTTAAGGCATTTGCAGAGAGCGCGGTGACGGGTGCAGGAACTCTGTGCGTGCGGCAGTGTTCTACCGCTTCTTTTCGCAGTTCTGGGCTGATGGCAAGGAGATCTGCTACAGTGAGGTGCGGTACTACCATGCTTAGGATATTCTTGTACATGTTCTGAGTCGCTTCAGGTACTGCTGCCTTGGACTCGTATACGAACGATGGGAGCTTCTTCGGTTCACTTTGAAGGTTTTTGGCCATCGTCTCGTCATTATGCACGGCC
This sequence comes from Suillus ampliporus, assembly GCA_016584345.1. Taxonomy (NCBI): domain Eukaryota; kingdom Fungi; phylum Basidiomycota; class Agaricomycetes; order Boletales; family Suillaceae; genus Suillus; species Suillus ampliporus. Next base: position 6,879 of record JABCPV010000287.1, read on the forward strand.
GGATCCGTTGACTTGGACTCGGGTTCAGTCATAGTAGTTGCTTTTGCTTTCGACCGCGTGACGGCGTTTATGCTCGCTGGTCCTTGCTCATCTTCGTCTTCGATAGTTATGATAACGGCGTGGTTTTCTACGGGTTCGCACTGCAGGAAGTATGATTCGGATATGAAGGCGGAGGAGGGGATTTCGGGTACGGGGGACGGGTTCATTGCTTCGCGTCGTGTGTTATTGATTGGAATGGAGTTGGATCCGGTAGCAGGCGTTGCGGGAGTGACCATGGCGTACCTAGCGTCGATGGCTTGTTTTAGCATGCCATTCGCGAGACGTCGTATGCGAGACTGATCAGGATAGGTGAAGTACTGTCCGTCGCGAATGATTCATCCAGCCCGTAAGTATTCGCCAGCGGTCGGGCAAACTCGCATAAGATGCGGTCCTCCACAGAAAAAGCATGTTGGGCTCGATTGATGATTAGGAGAGGGTGAAAGTGGAGGTAGCGGAAGATATGTCATTTGCGCTGGGGATGGGACATTTTGTCGCGACTTCAGAGGTGCCCAAGCTTGCGCCGCTGCTGGGGCAAGACATACCAGACGTGTATAGCACCCTGAGTAGGCTGCGTCTCCGATATCGAGACCATGCATCTTCTTTGCAAGGTCTTCAACCTCATCTATCGCTGTTTTGACGGGGACCGAAGGAGCGAAGGCCACTCGTTTAGTCTGAACTTCTCGTCGTACGTCTTTTCTCTCTTCTTCTTCGTCAGAGTCCCAGGGTGCTACGGTTTTTGTTCGCAAGACGTTAGACGCGGTACGAGATTCTCATATTGTCCAAATCCGCGTTGCGATAGGCTCATTAAGATCCGCGTCAAATGCATTGTCTGAGAATACGAACCGTCCCGCTTTGAGGACTTCCTCGAAATCAGTAGCTTCTGTCCTTGAGTAATTGGTTTTCTTAAGCTCTAACCTTCTGTCGATAGCGCGACGAGCTGCGGCAGGCAATCCTTGCCAAAAGTAACGGTCTCTTTCCCTTGTTGAGATCTTGTTGTTTGCGACCAGCCAATGTGCAATGGGTCGGAACTGTCTGTAATACTGCAGCAGTTCGGTCTCGGTTGAGATGTCGGTGTCGACATTATTGATCACGACCCGCTCTAGATCGCGAATCGAATATCGTTGACCCTTCGCGGCACCCGAGTACTGTGCTAGAATGCTATCCTTGAAAGTAGTGAAATCTTTGCTTTCATACCCGGTGAGAGTTACCCAGAATCGTTTTGTCTGAAGGTCGACGTAACGGACGATCAGTTTACACTTTTCCGCGTCTGTTAGGGCGCAGGCTGCGGCCAAATCTTCAAACAGTTCGAAGAACTCTAGGAGTTCCGACGTTTCTCCGGTAAACGACGGGGCTTTACTGGAATTTGCTCCAGGCATGGCATTGATGCCTCTTGATGGGGTAGACATTGTGGATGGAGGTGGTGGAGGTAGTGGCTGCGTAGGATTTGGGAGTGGTACAATAGGCTGATTGGAGCTCGCGGATGATGACGTGCGGATGGTTGGTAACGTTTGGTGCTTGACTTGGGTTTTGGGACGAGTTGGCGTTATGGGGGCGAATATGGCCGGTCTAAGGGTGAATGCTGGTTGAGTCGGGGGGTCGCTTACGCTGGCTGTACGTAGATCGGAAAAGAAAGGGTTTTGGCGGACCGTGAGGCTTATAGTGTCTTCTTCTGATAGGGAGGACTCGGAGGGATCTTCAGAGGAGTTTTGGAGGTTATCGACTTGATGAGTTGGTTTAGAGCCGGTTGGCGTGAATGCGTATGGACTAGGAAAGGATCCCGGAGGGAGGTGTGCGTTCATTGGGCTTGGAGATGGTTCCGGCGTAGGCGATCTCGCGGATGAGAAGGTGATCTCGCGGATGAGAAGGTGGGAGGCGTGTTAATGGTACTTGCGCGCGTTCTGCGCGTTTTTGGTAGCGCGGCGTTCTTTGAGGGAGCCAGCGCAGATGGCGTCTCTCGTTGCTCGAGTCTTAACTGCGCGTTGGGATGACTATATTTCGAAATGGCGAGAGTAATTGGTCAATTTGACCGGGTTCTAAGGCAGGAGAATCAGTAGATCAAGGATAGATCAATAGATCGAACTGGGTGCGATTGATCGTTTTTCAACAATTCCCCTCGCGGTGGGCTCCAATATATGTAAGGCTGATCTTGAGTTCGAAGGGGAATAGTTAACGAAATGGGGCGGAATACAATATGCGTTGAAACGGCTAAGAGACATATCGAGGTACGATACGAAATTCGTGTAAGAACGGCTTATAGACGTGTTGAAGTACAACACGAGGTTTGTAGGAATGGAAACGTTGATGTGAAAGAGACTTCTGAGAGCTTCTGTCGTGCTTGGAGCGGGGAATCAGCGTCTAGGATTCTGCTGGAGATATAAGTGTACAGGCGTTGTTTATATACGATTTCTGAGAGTCCGATTAGTGTGAAGCAAGAACGGTAGCATGTGGGATGGTGAAAATAATCTGTAAGAGCGCACGGTACGTGAAGTCGAGCATATGGTAGAATAACGGAAGCATATTAACAGAGATGTAGGAGAATGTATCCACGTAAACTCGGACGCGAAGCGTTTAAGCTTCTTCGCGTCAATGAGTCACGTGGTTGGTTTGATAATTCCAATGTCTTCGTCTGAAGCCTTGGGCGGCGTGTAGAGGATATGGAATCCTTACAGTTACGAGCGTGATACAACGCCGTCGGCGCCCCCTAGTTCACTTCAGACTGTGCTCGGTGACTACTAAAGATGTTTCACGTGCATTGACTCTCCGACTCCCACGTAGTGGGGGAGGGTCATTGTCAAAGACCCCTCGTGGATTCCATAGTTGGCCGTTCTTCAAAGCTTCACCACCCGGAGGTGCTGCGCTGTGCGTATTTATGCTGCTCAGAGGACACGGAGTCAAGCATAAAAAGTGAATTGATCAATGAGGCAACGCATAGTACTTCAATGGGTAGACTGTACATCTAGTAGCTATTTACATATCGAGGATGCTAGCGAGACGAGGGGTCTCTAAGCCCAGTTTCGACATACTGCCTGAGGTGAAAGAACCCACTCAAATTAGGTACAGTGGTTCACATCAATCACGCAGGCCATTGCCCAGCCCGATATGTATCCTGTGTAATATTCTGGGGGTTCGGGCCATCAAAGAAAGTGAGGAGGTTCCGCGAGCTTGTGTTCCACTTTGGCCACTTAACTTTGTCCCCTGGACCATTCGGGTTAAGTTTAGCCACAAAGCGAACGAGACGTGATGCCATGTCGCCTCCGGCATAAATATTCATGTCTACATCAGATCCGTGGTACTGGGATCCGAGGCATGTCAATGTCAGGATGGAAACGTGCCTGTTATCTCAACTCACCGATCCCAGGTTGGGAGTTGTCTTCAAACGCTTGCTCACTAATAGGATGTTAGAAATTGCTTGGAAGGTGTTAAATCCGACTCACAGAATGCCCAAGTGTTCTGCTTATTGGAACGCTGTTCCAAGAAAAAGCGACGCGGGGCTTGCAGGAATGCGTCGCCCTGCCATGCCGCGATACGCTTGTACTGCGGAGATAAGGCATTGAGGTCTCCCGTATCAAATGGGGAGCCTTGAGTAATATCATCGGGATAATACTCCATCAGCCGATGGATTCTATCTAACGGAACATTGGGGTACAAGTATGTCTGGATATACTCTTGAAACTGAGAGTTCGTCCTGGAAATTGAGCATATTAGCGTGATTAAAACGACACGATGGTAGACTAACGTGACGTTAAGGCTAGACAATGAAAACAAAGTTCCTTCGTCATCACAATTGCCTGTGATAAAAGGGATATCCGCGACGGAGCCATTCAAGACCAGATCTTGTGGATCCGCCGTCAGAAAGGCTCCATCCACTCGAGGAAACCAGGTGGGCAAGCCCTGCATATCGAGATAAGTGTCGTGTGTTACTTTCCGTACCATTACTTACTTGGTACGCCAATACGTTTGGTATCATGTTAGCAGCGGACATGAGCGTGTCATACGGAACCTCTCGCAGACATTGCAACGTGTCTGGGGAGCTGGCGCATCCGGTTTGGTTCACAATAAAGTCGTAGGTTTGTTGTCCATGAGCGATATCACCAATTGGAATCGGCGCTCCACTGTTCATGAATGCAGCACGGAAAAGTCCCATAGTATTTCCCCCGTTGGTGATCATATGAAGTGCAACGGATTTGGCGCCGGCGCTAAAGCCCCAGCTAAAGTGACGACATCAGCCTTTTCCTTGTGGGGCGAGAGGGCACGACATACATAGTGACCTTCGTGGGATCACCACCGAAAGCGCTGATATACTTTTGGACCCATCTCATTGCCTGTCGCTCTGTAATTTGTAGCAGCATGAAAACTCGGTGCAACAAATCCATCGCATTCTACTCACGATCTTGTAGTCCGATATTTCCTACTTTCGCCTGTCTGACTTCTTCAGAGGCGAGGAATCCGAAAGCTGATGGCCTTTGTTCGAACATCATGGTCGTAACTGGATTCCAGACCACTCACCTCCCAAGCTGAATGGACCTCGGTCAAAAACATGTTGACATGAGAGCTGCATGAAGTCTGAGGCTCACCGGTAATTCATGCTCACGTAAATTGCAGGTATTTCCAGGTCGATGGCCTTATTGACAATGACAGATCCATCATGGCTGAGGAAACGATTAGAATTTTCCGTTGTATGTTTCTGGCAGCAAGGATTTTTCACTGACTCGCTGGAACCACCAGTCTGGAAACCTCCTCCGAAGATCCACTAAACGGCTGTCATAATCTGTACGACCCTGATGAAAACTAAACGCACCACTACAACAGGGAGCTTTGACTTTGGATTTGCATTCGCGGGCGCGATGACGTCCAGAGTCAAGCCTTGTAAAAAAAGGGGGGGCGTTCAAGGCCGGTACATCCGCTGTCGCATCAGACTTACAATCTTCGGAAGTGGGATTGTTAGTGGTTGTGAGGTATTCAAGGGTCTCGGCAGACGAGTCGAGAGGAAGGGTCAAAGGCCCTTGAGGACAAGAAAAACCATAGGCAGTGGCTGAAAAGCTTGTATTATACGGGGGGATAGGTTGAGGTAGCTGCAACCGGAGACATACCCTAGTGTGGCGTATCCCTGCATGTTCTTCGACTGCGAAGGCATAGGGGGCGCATTTTGAGTGGCTGAACGGGGGAGAGCTGATTTGCCGCTGGGTGTCCGACCCCTTGTGGGAGATGCTGGACGTGTTATGGTGTGGTGTGCGCCATCGGCGAGTTTCTGTCGTTTATTCGTTCCGTGGGTATTCGAAGACATAGGGGAACCTGGTCGGACGGCTGGTGTCACCACGCCGTGATGAGCTGCATTGGATTTGCCAGGGACATAGCCTCCTTTGGAAGCGCCGTTTGCACCACTGCTGGCGGCAGGCTTCAGGCTTTGCGAAAGCCCTTTGTTAAGCACCTGCATAGAGTACTGAGAAGTAGGTATTCTCTTGCGGTTCTCCTGTTCGTTCGCCGATGCATTCTCCGTCAACAACTGGAGTATGCTTTCACCATGCACGAGGAAAGCGCGTCCGTGCGTTTGCTCCCATGTAGGGAGTGATGACAGTAGTTGTTGCTCAAGCTGCTCGGACGAAAATCAGACAAAAAGGACGAGAGTATAAATAGGAATTGAAAAACCTTAGGCTTCTCTTTCCCCACCCTCTATCGCATCTTCTCTTCTCGAAGCAGTCGGCCAGGATCCCGTCCCACCCATTCCAAGAAGGCGCGTCTGATCGCTCGCTACCCGCCCGAGCTCCTTCTCCTTCTCCTCATCACAAATCTCAATGTACTTCCTGATCGATGTCAGCAGCGGTATCTTGAGTCGCACCTCCGCTTTCAAGCGGGCGATCTCGTGCTCATGTTGACTCAACAGATCTTCCGCGTGCTCATCTGACACATCCCCTTAGTCAAAAGTCCACCAAGAGCACGACAGGAAAACACTCACCATCAGCAAACGCCGCAAAATCATCCCGTTCATCTCCTCCCACCATAAGCTCCTCCCACAAGTTCTCGATTTCCGTACGAGCATTAGCAATAAACTCGCCTATTCTCTCGCGCTTCAGATCAATCATGCGTTCCAGTTCCTCTTCATACGCCTGGACCACAGGAGGCGTCGTCCCGCGATTCGCCTCGACAAACCCATCCATAGCCTCGCCCACGCCCATACGTCGCCAAAGCGTCTCCAGCTGGTCGTACATAGCTTGGATGTGCACTTCGCGCCGCCTCTTGAGTTCGTTCAGTTCTGCGTGCAGTCTCTCAGCCCATGCGAGAATCCCTTGTGTAGGTTCGACACCACAGGAATTTAGGAGCGGTCCAGGTAGCGAGTCTTGTGGTGAGGAGTCGAGTAGTTTGATGAAACGTCCGAGGGACCTGATGTATTCACGTTCGTTGGGGAACTCAGGGACTTCTGGAAGGGATATGGTGGGGTGTGGTGGTGAAGATGACGGACAAAGTATGTGGTTATCGGATGTCCCGAGAGCTGAAGGAGTAGGAGTTGATGGTCCGATGGTCGAGGATACGAACGGATCTGCGTTGGAATTGAGACAGGTGCTATTAGCGGATGACTCAGATCGTGGTAGGGAATATCTTGGTACAGCGAGCGTTGAGGATGAAGTAGCAACCGTTGGAGTGATTGTGGGCGTGGGAGGGTCGATACCTAGTTTTGAGTAGAGCCAGTCGATCTGGATGAAGATTTCACCCAGTTCATTCAGTCGTTTTGACTATGAACCTGCTGTTAGTTATAGAGCTCAACAAGGGCCAGGACCGGCTCACCACTTCGCCTTTTCCTCGCACAAGCTCCTTCTCGAGCTAGGAGAAACGTTCAGGCATAACATCTCGTAGTGCTGTAGGGTCGTCTGATTCTTCAGCAGCAACAAGTGCTGGAGTTAAAGTATCCGGTTGAAAGAAATGGGAGCCCAGAGTCCGCGCAAGGGCATTCAGGCGATTGGTGAGCGTTGTAAGCTGCTCGAGCTTTGTGTGATAGATCTAACAAACCATCGTCTCAGCAGATCGCGCACAGAGACGATCCGACTCACCTGTCTTAGTTTCTCCTGGTACACAGTAGCACCTTCGTATCTCCTCGGCAAGACCTTCTCAGCTTTTAGATCGCTGAGCGATCCAGCAACTTTTGCATGTGTACCAAGCGCTCTCGAATACCGAGTGCAACCAGACTCCACTCCTTCGCATTTTCCTATCCAGTCATCTACTCGTTTCCTCCGCACCTCTATCCGAGACTCGACAGCTTTTGTCAGGGTATGCTGTAATGTTTGAAGTTCGTCTTCTAGGGCGGTTTGTGGCAAGCCGAGTTGTACATGGAGTGTCGGCAAAAGTTGGGTTCGGGCGTTGAGGTGTGTGTAATGTTGATGATGGGGTGTTAAATGTTAGAGACGATGAGGAAGGTGATCCATTTATCGTACCTTTGGATAGGATTCGGCGATCGATCGATCAGTATTCGAACTATGGATATCCTGTTCGAGAGTCATGAAGTTTGTGTGGAACCAGTGTGAAGTTTCTGCGGGTATATTGGGAAGACGGAGAGGATAAGAAGCTTGGGGCAGGGTTGTATGTAAGTAGATCAACGATGGGCATGGATGATCCCGTCTGTGCTGGACTTGTGGAGTAGGGTTTGTCGCATGTGTGATATGGAGAATCCATACTCACGAGACCAGCACTGTGGGTCTGCTGTTCTAGGAAGATGTCTTATACGTACTTGTAGAAAGCGGTGGTTCTGCGAGTGATGGGCAACCAACCAGGCGGAGGATGGCGAAGAACTGTGATGCAGGAATGGAAGCATTGAAGGCGCGTTGCATTCTGTGGCGTGAGGGGGAATAGTACGGAGATGTGTCTGCGGGAGGAGGTTTGAGTTTTATATGGGGAGAGGGAGGAGTGGCTCACGCATGGTATAGTTACTCGCGAGTGTCTTCGCACTTGCCTGCTTCACAGTGAGATCAATTCTAGTCTAACTAGATCTGCCATCGGCGCATAGGATTGGCTGGACATGACTCACGAGTATCTGACATTGGTTCGCTCCGTCTGAATCTAATTTCAAGTTCCCAAGAGTCTCTGTGCGACCACGAGGGGTGAATGCTGTTCCTAGCGTGACATCGCTGTACCAATAAAACGAGGGCTAGGCTAGATATGCCACTGACAGCGCACTACCTGTAGACAAGGAGAAGGTATTTACACGGGCAACTGCGGTGAGCATGGTAGGGTGCATCAATGAAGCACAGAAGTTAAAATTGAATAACAAGGGAGTCATTACAGCACGTGATTAAAATAATTGGTGAAATGAGCTGCACGTGATCGAAACTTACCGCGTCAGCTTCGTGATGTGCCCTCGACCGTCGACGTCATACTAGTCGAGTGTCATCGATTCATCCCTCATCTTCTCTGGTTCCTACCCTAGCATTCTCCCCTCTCATCGCTCGTACACCAAAGAAGACCTTGCTGCCTCTCAGTTCGCGTTGCTGGATTACTGCAACAGACGCCCAGTCATACCAAGGCTAGGGTTTCTCCCTCGGGATACCTCTCCCCTTGCAACTCCCCCAATTCATCAGTTCTTTCCCCCCTGCTCGTCTGGGTAGAAGATATCATCAGAACGCGTTTTGGTGGGTGTCACATCCTGACGACAGGATACTCAGCTCGGCTTGCCACGAACGTTCCTGGAGGATGAACTCCCAACAATACAGCACACCCTGGATAGAGCTGTCGAGTCTGAAATAGAGGAGCGAGGAAACCAGTGGAAGATTGGACAGGGAAGCGTGAAGCAAGGGGAATCCAGTTGCGGTTGTGATCCGAGAGCAAATGCTACGTGAAGTTGCTCACTGGAATCAGATGAATTGTTCAGCGATCTAAACGTGGCGAACGTCTTGTCAAGGCGATGTGAAAACGCCGCTGCATACCAAGAGAAACTAAGGCAGGTCAGTCAGATCATATCTATGCAAGATGTAATGAGATGATAGGTGCAGCGCTCGGACAGCTCAGACAAACGCTTGAATGCCCTCGCGCGGGCTCTTGGCTCCATTCTGCTCAGCCGGATATCTTAACTCCTGCACTTCAAGTTGTTGATGAGGAGCTAAACATCCGTACTACACTACGAGATGTTGTGCCTGAACGCTTCCCCAAGCTCGAAAAGGAGCTTCAACGAGGAAATTTGACGCAGTGAGCAGTCTCGCCTTCTTAAGATCCATGTCACTAACTACAGGCTGAGTCGATGACTCGAGGAAATTTGATGAAGTCCCCGCCCAGATCGATCGGTTTCATTCAAAACTAGGTCGACCCTCTCGCACCCGATGTCACACTATCAGCTACTTCGTCTTCATCGCCCGCCCCTTCTTCTGTCTTCATCTTCCGGTAGCATCCGCTCGAACGCAGATCCATTCACATTTTCAACCATCGGACTACCAACCCCTTCCTTCATCACTAAGGCAATCAAATATCCGTAAGCTGCCAGCTTTGTCCTCTTATCCCCCTCGCTTCCACATCGCTTTTAGAGGGCCCAGTTCCCCGACGAACGTGAATAGCTCGGGTCGCTCGGACGTTTCACCAGTCTACTCGACCCCTCACCTCAAGGCTTGTGACCTCGACCCCTTCCTAAATCCTGCAGTGTCGAATCAACGCACGAGATGTGAACCTGGGCTGATACAATCCACGAAGAACTAAACGAGCTCAAGAGGCTGGGCGAAATGTACATCCGACCTGCTGGAGGGCCGTGAGCGACGTGTAAACGAGACGATAGCAAACTCTACGAATTGCAGGACACCGCCTCCAGCCCGTGATGCAAGTGCATGAAGAGGACCTAGGCGGCATGATCAATGATCAATCTAATCGCACGAAATAGTCGGCGAGTTTTTCACCAATGCTCGTACAGAAAACAAGAGCTTGTGTGAGAAGCTTGCGATCGGATACGCCTTCTAGGATGTAGTAAGGAACGAGATCTGTCTCGAGACCTCGCCATGGCAGGGCAACCTCAGTCCGCACATCGGTGGTTCCACTCCACGTATCTCTGATGTTCGTGTCATTACTGTCTAGTCGATCGCGGATACTCTAATTGTGATGAAACTGATTATACAATGGTGCGAGATAAAACTGCAAGGTAAGGTATACAATCTACATAACATTTGGAAATGGTGATATCATAGACCCTCCAAAAACAACGCCCATCCTTTAAATCTTTCTGGCAGAGCAGAAAATGGGAAGCAACTGTAAAAAGTCCGGGGAGGCACTCCCATCTCAGTGCACAAAGCCCGTGTCTCCTCGAAGCGCTGTGCAGCTAAGGCAAAGTCACTACGCGCAAAGGCAACCTCCCCCAGTCCACGGGTGCTGAGTGCCTTGAAGATCAGATCGCCTTGTATATCACAACCTTCGATCGTGGCGGCGAAATGAGACTGGGCCCTGTTATATTCGCTTGCGGTGAGCTCGATATTGCCAGAGGCATAATATACGTGTATAAATGTGCTGGCACTCCGCAGCGCAAAGGCTTCGGAGGGTTCGAGGGATTTGCGGATGAGTTCTCTTGCAAGGTCATAATTCCCCTGCTTGCTCGCAACAACAGCCTTCCAGACGGTGTACCAGAGCACCGCGCTGGAAGATTGTCCCTCGAACATCGTGATTTTGTGTAAGTTATCCATTGCTTCGGTCAACCTGCCATCGCAAAACGCAATTTCTGCGAGGCCCAGAAGTGCCTGCGTGCGGGCGGTGAGATGTCCAGTACCCGCACATTGCAGGACAAGGTCTTCTAAGTGCGAGTGCGCCTTGACAATGTCTCCCCCATAGTAAAATTTGGCCCGCCAGTGCCCAATCTTGGACGGCAAGCCCCAGACGTGGTCTTCCATGGTGTTCAGATATAACTCGTCGGCGGACACTGTGAATGTGTATATCCGGGCACTATCCAAGAAATACCAGGCACTGGCTTGTGTTGATTTGCTAAGATGCTTCCACGAGTCAGAGCATTGCAAGGCCTCCACGACCTGTTGCGATTGAAGGAAGCGGCCTTGAGATCTGTATATGTCTGCACAGGTCGTAACACAGTATGCTGCATTGTCATGTTTACCGGCAGTCAGATAGAGTGCCTCAGCAGCTTTCAAGGGATTGATTTTTTCTGCAGTCTGAGAAAGAGTGGAGTAGAGCCAGGAAAGCCACCACAAACAGTCTGCTTTTAGTGTGCAGGTGGAGAAGCTCTCGACGATGTTGAAGATAGCTGGGGCAAGGGTAGTGGGGCGAGGCAGATGCAACTGCAAGCACTCTAAAAATTGCGAGCAAGCGCGATAAGTCTCTTCTACAGCGCCATCCGAGATGTGGGCAAGGTAGTAAGCAACGACATGCTCGATGTTGAGGTGGTCCGAGATGATGACATCAGCATATTCGTCGCGTTCTTCTGAACACCACAGGACAGTGCGATAGTAGAAGGCACGTATCTCTCGCAAGGAAGTGGGGTGAGGTTTTGGCAATGAATCTCGCACAAAATGTCGAACGGGCGAGAGCATCTTTATGAAGTTGTCTTGACGATAAACGAGTGATTGCATACAAAGAACATCGCATATATCGCCGACTTGCAGGAGCGATGGCAACAATTGGCTAGCCAGCTTGCTGTTGAGACCCTGAGGCAAGAATGCGATGACAGCCAAAGTCTGGTGAACATCCTCTCCGAGTTTCTGAACCGTCGGCGAATTCAATGATAACTGCATTGTGAAAGACAAGCTTTGCAGCTTTCCCTTGCCGTGATTTAGTACTGCACTGTGCCGATCCTCCCATTTCTCCAGGAGTATGGCTGGAGACCAGCTGTTTTGCTGTGCAGTGTTTGCAAGCAGATTGATGGAGAGAGGGTGAAATTCCAGCTCCTTGAGCAGGTTTGTTATTTCTTCTTCTTCCACATTGCTACGACTGCCTGGGCGGTAAATTCGGAAGAATGCCTCTCGAGCAGAGCTCAAATCCAACGGTGGAATATCCTTTGTAATCCACGGCACGTTGGGTGCATTCCTTCTACTACGTGATGTGAGGATGAGGATGACGCCGGGGATATCAGCGATATCAGCGATAGCAGGTGGTATTTCGCTCAGCGCCGAGGATGCATCGGCCTCCTCGAAGGTCTCTGCATTATCAAGGACGACGAGGGCACTAGCAGACTGAAGAAAGGAGGAGATTTGGGACTTGGGATCTGCACCAGCAAGCTTTATGCCAAGGGCTGCCGCAAAACGAGTCATGAAAGTTTCGAATGTGATGATCGACGGATCGAGGCCATCATAGGTTACAAAGAAGCGCCTATCACCGAATTTTTTCGTGACATGAGGCTCGTTGAGGATGGCCTTTGCGAGAGAACTCTTGCCCATGCCTCCCGGACCGATCAACGCAATGTGCTCATCATTGACGACGAGGTCCGTCAACACTGCTACGAGTTCTTGACGTCCATAAAACATCGACGGACGCGATGGAGGAACCGGGGGGTCACATCTGATTGCATTTAGATGACACACATCACCCGCAGAAATCAAAGCTTACCTTTGGGCATTCCTATTATCATTGCCTTCGAGTCTCGAAGTCCGCGTGCATTCATTTCAATCCTCATGCCCACGAGCATTTCAGCCTTCAGACGTCAATCAGCAGCGGAAGTTCTCAAGGAGTTCCAGAAACATACGTTGAACAGCGGGATCACGCGATCCAAGTCTTTTTCCCATCTAGTAATCCGGTCGCGATCACTCGTCACAGATAAGAGTTTCTGCCAAAATCCTTGCTCCTTCTTTGAGGCTACATCACTGCAGATACTGTTTACTGATCTGCAGGGCGTCATCAGCTTCCAGTAATGGACGAACTGGACGGGTCTCACATGTTAAGCTGCGTTAGAGCAATCCCCAGGGATCCTTTGAGATCGTCGTCGGTAGCACCCTTTGTCGCTCTTTCAAGGATTCGCGTGATATTCATGCAATGGTTAACTATCGCCTGGAAATCGGACTGGTTCTTGATCACTGACTGCATGGACATGAGGACCTTTCATGAAATATTTCCAAGGGTCATGCCAACGTACCTGTGCAACAATCAGGATGTTGGCCACCGTTCCAAGGATACCTTTTGCCAGATCGATGGGTACGAGTTCTTTCGCGATGTTGATGGCCGTTATGGTGGCGCCCAGCAGTTGGCCCCCATTCTCGTCTTGCGAGTCCTTGATTTTAGAAGAGGGTTGTTTAGCCTTCGAGCTGTTCTGTGAGAGATTCAATATACGATGGGTGACAACTAGATATGTGCCCTCTTGCCTTTGACTGTTTGAATTTTACCATCGTTTGCGTCCGTGTCGTAGAAGTGTGTCGTTCAGTCGTTCAATAAGCACCGCCTACCTCAAGTTACTCGGGCATAGGGTGAGAAAATACATGCATAAATTGAACGTACCAGCGTCTATTATCATACTCAGAGAATCAATGCTCTCAACTTTCAACTTGAAGGAACTCGAGGCAGAGGTTATTACAATTGTCACCTCATGTGATGCCATGAAACATGCATGTCAAACCGCGCTGGCCTGACACCGCCCACATGCTCTGAGCCCATTTTCTGATTCCCGCTCTGCCTAGGTCATAAAAGTAAGCCCTTCCTCCCCCTTGCTCTGAGTCCCCTGGGTACCAGGAGTCGCCAGCTCGGCTTTTGGTTTATGCCATGTCGTTTCCATGTGCAAGATGCCACATAGACGTGCACGTCGCCCATGTTTCACTGGGCACATGCATGCAACATGAACAATGGTAACAGTGTTGAGCACTGCGGTCCGCACGGTCATTCGTACGTATATCCACAAGCTTGATGACCCTGACCTATTCGGAGCAGTCATATTGTGGCACATTCCTCATACATACAAGACTACTTACATTGTATGTCAATGGTTCCCTCCATGTCGTATCCACCTTATACAGCATGGTTCTACAGTCAAAATCGCAAATTCTGAGGCGAACGCGGGAAACGCAAGTTCATGGTCGTGGTCAAGTGCACTACTCCAGCACTCCAACGAGAAGATGATGAGATGCTTGAATGGATTCGGGATAAAATTGCTGTCCAGCATAAATATCTTGCGATGAGTGAGCCGTTTTTGAGAGAATTTGCAAAAGCTCTCTCACCGTAGCCGCCGGCCCCATTGTGCGGTGCGGAAGTCATTTCACGTAATGAGCCCGTAGCCCAGCGGAGGAACTTGCCTAGGTTGTCGCGGTCCGTGATGAAGTCGGATTGCTCGTAGTCAAAGAGAGGATGTACGTCGTCGATAACTGCGAATATTTATGGAGACGAGGCGGGGAGGAGGGGGGAATTCGTCTGATGTAGAATTGGTGGAGAATACATTTTGGTTCGCGAGGGCTGTCCCAGAGTTGGTCGGGACAAGATAGACAGTCGTGGCTAGTCTCCTCAAGGATGATAGAAGGAAATCACTGAACACCATAGTTGTCCCCCCTGTAAATCCAGCAGCTTGCTAGATCCACAAACAGGACGACTACTGGCCCATTTGTCAATCTAAGGCGCAGGTCAAGCGAAGCAACACCTGAACACGTAAACAAACATCAACAATGCGGTCATGTGCTCCTGTATCGCGGCTCACTAGCGCTCACTGTCCCTACCACTGTACCAGACTCGTACCTTCCTCGATGGCCTTGCATTCTCTGCCAACCTTCTCGCTAACAAAGATCTCCTCCACAATCCACTCGCACTCGCACTGGAAAGAATGCGCAGTCGTCCTTCCCTCCGACTAAAAGGTACTGAATGCATAGACCCTTCAGGTGACGTCACACCCTCACACCCTCGTTCATCTTCTCTCTCTTCTGATGGGCGGACAGAAATAGGTGTGCGTGTCGCCTTGAGAGATATCGGTGTGTCTGCATCTTCTTCCTTTTGTTCAATTCCAACTTACCGTAACGTATAGACGGTCCCGCGACCGAAATACTCATATTTGGAGAGATCCATTCGTCGTTCACCTCATCCACATCTCTAACCATCCGCGTAGCACGCATCACCCCAGCTACCCGTGCCCCCTGCCCAGACAACCCCATACCCCGAAAAACCGCCTCTCCAAATTCTCACCAAAGAGAACTCGCAGCCAACACCAGAATAAAAGTCAACACGAATGGAAAGGGAGATGATTCAGAAGTGGTGAGACGGGCGAGGGAGGTGATGCTGCATTTACCGAATTCGAAACCACGAGAGCGAGGGAAGGAAAAGGAGAAGGAAAGAGGTGGTGTATTCAAAGTACCCGCGGTCCCAGCAAACACACAGCGGATGCAGACATCTTTGGACCCGTAAGCGATCCTAAAGGGCAAAGCTTGTGCTATAGACGAAGGAATTGGCGATATGGAACAGGGGAATAAATCTGTCTGTCCACCCCTTTTCTTGCGCACCGTCGTACTTACGCATCGCATTCCAGATCATCGAGAAATTCGCTGTGAGACACCTCGATGCACTTGGAGCACCAAAGTCGCATCCAGAGTTTAAGGAACTCTTTGGGTTCGTGTACCGTGGTACGGTGTTCGCTCTCGTGCGTGATTACTTCTCTTTCTCCATGGTTGCGAACTTATTCAGAGAGCCACGATAAAGAAATCACCTATTAGTGCGCTAGCTCTAGATACGCTTGTAGAAACACACATCAAGCTTTATGCACCATCACCTCCGTGAGGAGAAGCGCATTCTTTCGCAGCCGCACTCCCACTCCCGCCTGGAGATCGCATAATCAGCATGGAATTATCTAAGATACTCGCATATGAAACATAAATGACTATAATCCTACACATGAAAAGAAGGTGTACCGAATAAGTAGTCCATAGATATTGATCAGCGTAATAAGATATGCGTTCAGACTCCAGAGCTGTGACAAAACCAACGGCGCAAGTACCTGATACCTAAGCCCCACCTCCTAGTGGCAAGCCACCAAAACGGACCATTGATGCAATAAGATATACCTCTAAACACACCTTCCGATTCCAAACTCGCTCCACAAGGACCCCAGCTCAAACCTCGACCCCACCCGTCATACCAGCACCGGGCCCGGGACCCACAGTCTCCTTAAACGCCCTATCATCCTCATATAGCTCCCTCGTCTGCGTAACGATCACCTGCAACACAGGTCTGCTTTCACCTCTCTCATTTATATCGTCCATCGCTCTCGAACGCGGAGGATGTGCTGAAACAGTTATTTAACCCGGACATTTGAAACCTTGATCCGCACCAGAGTAAAACGTGTCGTCCGAGAGGAAGACCTGAGCTGCCACGCGTTAGTCGTTCGCTTATCATTATGAACGAACAGGTCTGTAAGCACTTTCTTCCCTTATGCGGTCGTCGTGCTGACTATGATGTGGTGTCGCACTGATGGCTTTAACACGTCTTTGCGCTATGACGTATTTTGTCTGCAGATATCCCACGCGCAATCCAAGTACGAGCTGAGAGATGGGCCTCGGCCGTCCTATGCGCAGCTTGATGGCTCGGAACCTGAGTTTGAGATACGGAGAGCAAGGAGGGTGGTGGTTGCGAGGAAGCAGGCGCGGTTGGTCATGGTGAGTGTTGGGGATTGATGATCATGATACTAGTGGTGCTTACTATGGTTTTTATTGTGATGTAGGTGCCGCCCAGAAACGCAGGGGATTACAATGGTGTTGCCACGTACCATGATAGTACTGGTACAAGGAGATAATTTACCCGGACAACGTGTCCCCAAGGTGTCGACAGCCAAAGGCTTCGCTCCGTATACTATTTTGAGTGCTGGTGCTGGTCACCGGGCTTTCCTGTCCACTATTACTTGTAGTGTTAACATTGTGTAGCCAATGGGTATTCTTTTATGTATCACGACTCACAGTTTCATTCGAAACATTCCTGCCTGTATGTCCAAGTCGGTTTGACCAGTTGCAGTGTTTGAATATGACCCCTAGCTTCGGATTTCCTCCTGATTGCTTTATCGCACGTAGCCTCGGGTTTTCATTCCGCAATCCTGCTGTATAAAAGGTGTCCTCATAGAGGAGATGTATTGCAACCTCTCAGATCGATTGAATAAAGTAGCAAAACATCTCCTCAGACGTGTCATCAACATGCATTTTCGAATTCCAATATCGCATGAATGACGATAAGGACATCATGCAGTCGTCTGACGGAATGTAAAATTGCACGAGGTCTCCGCAAGGCACTTCGAAGGAGATCACGGAATAAATGGCGTATGGATGTCATTGAATGAACACATCGTGAAACAAGGTCGTAAAAGTACAACAATATCATGCACTGCCGAACCACGGTCAGCTGAGCATTTTTGCTGATCATGCCTTCATAGGGCTGGTTGTGGTCAGTGTCTAGTGGGAACTGGCACCGGTTAACTGCATTCTTTGAAGGTTTTAAATCAAAATTTTGAAAAAAGTAGTCGTTATCACCTCAGACGGTCCATGTTTTACCAGCTGTGTGACAATTCGCCCTTGGATTCGTGGATGGCCACCTCGCCATGCGTTCCGTCGGACCGTCGTCCATATTAACCTTCGCAAGCTATCATTGATTCAGAATGGTGTGCTCGTGGCGTGTCTCTGAGCCTGGCACGAGCATGGCTTCATAGAGACATGGTAATATCAGAGCTGCTTCATGTAACAGGTTTGGTGGCTAATTTGGCTTATGCCAGACGCTTTCAGGGAGTTGTTTGGCAAAAGCCTTGAATCCAAACAATGGGTGCATTTCATGCTTAGTCAACAACGTTCAGGCAGGCCCATCATTCTCCCCTCTCATTGCTCGTACACCAAAGAAGACCTTGCCGCCTCTCAGTTCATGTTGCTGAATTAGCCTTTGCTACTGTAACAGATGCCCAGTCATACCAAGGCTGGGATTTCTCCCTCAGGACACTTCTCTCCTTGCAGCCCCCCCAATTCATTAAGTCCTTTCCCCCTGCTCACCTGGGTAGAAGATGTCACCAGAGCGCATTTTAGTGTGTGTCATGTCATGATGACAGCATACTCAGCTCGGCTTGCCACAAACGGATGAACTCCCATATATACCCTGAACAGAGCTGTCGAGTCTCAAATAGAGGTGTGAGGAAATCAGCGGAAGATTGGAGAGGGAAACGTGAAGAAGTGGAATTCAATTGCGGTTGTTATCCGAGAGCAAATGCTACATGAAGTTGCTCACTAGAATCAGATGGATCACTCAGCAATCTAAACGTTGAGTGGGTCTTTTCAAGGCGATGTGAAAACGCCTCTGCATACCAGGAGACACTATGACAGATTGGTCAGATCATCTGTACGCATGATTTAATGAGATGATAGATCGTTAGCAGATCTATTTATCATACAAAGCTCAAACAGCTCAGATAATCATATGACTGTACTCATGCCGACTCTGGGCTCCCATTCCTTTGAGCCAGGTATCTTAACTCCAATACTTGCCAATGAGGACTAGAGAACCCTACTTACTACGAGATGTTATACCTGAGCATTTCTCCAAGCTCAAAAATTGGAAGAGAAACTTGTACGAGGAAAAGGTGACATGGTGGGTGGTTTATCCCTCTTAAGATACATGTCATTAACTACAGCCTCTTAGTCAAAGGCTCGAAGCAACTTGATGAAGTCTCTGCCCAGATCGACTGGTTTCACTCAAAACTAGGTATCGACGATGTCACACCATGGACTGCTACTTCGTCTTCATCACTTGCCTGAACATGTCCCCTTCTGCTGTCTTCATCCTCCGGTAGCACCCGTCTCCACTCGAATGCAAATCCATTCGCATTCTTGACCACTGGACCGCCAACCCCCACTCCTTTCTCGCTTGGGAAGTCGGATAGCCATATGCCGCCAGCTTTGTTCTCTTATCCCCCCTGCCTCTATATCACTTCCAGAGTTCCAAGTTCCCCGATGAACATGAATACCCCAGGTCGCTCAGACGCTTCACAAGTCTACTCGACTGCTCACCACAAGGCTGATCGCCTCAACCTCTTCCTAAATCCTGCGGTGTCGAACCCATGCATGAGAATGTGAACTTGAGCTGATACAATCCATGAGGAACTGAACGAGCTCAAGATGTGGCGCAAAGAGCATCCCTAGTTAGATGATTGTTGGCGACTTAGTATGGGTGTGGACGAGGCAATAGCCACCTTTGCAGATTGCGAGACAAGGCATACAGTGATCCAAGTGGATGAAGAGGACGTAGGCAGCATGATCAATCTGACGGTTGAGATAATCGGCTCGTTTATCAGCAATGCTCGCACAGAAATCAAGAGCCTATGTGAGAAGCTTGCGATGGGAGAATGACTGAAGGACGTACGAAGCTCGAGCGATCGGACGCGCCTTCTAGGATGTCGCAAGGGACGAGATCTGTCTGGAGACCTCGCCATGGCAGTGCAACCTCAGGCCGCACATCAGTAGTTCTACTTCACGTATCTCTGGTGCTCGTCTCATTACTGCCTAGTCGTGGATACTGTAATCATAATGAAACTGATTGTACAATGGTGCGAGATAAACCTGCAAGCTAAGGTACACAATCTACATAACGTTTGGAAATAGTGATATCATAGGCCCTCCAAAAACAACGCCCACCCTTTAAATCTTTCCGGCAGAACATCAAATGGGTCGCAGCTGTACAAATTACAGGGAGGCACTCCCATCTCAGTACACAGAGCCCATGTCTCTGCAAAGCACTGTGTGGCTAGGGGAAATTCACCATGCACAAAGGCAACCTCCCCAAGTCCACGGAATCCATATGCCTTATACCACAGCTCGCCTTGCATATCACAACCTTCAATCATGACGTTGAAATGAGACTTGGCCTTGTCGTACTCGCCTGCGGTGAGCTCGATGCATGCAGAAGCATAAGAAGCATGGAGAAATGTGTGGGCACTGCGCAGCGCAAAGACTTCGAAGGATCCAAAGGATTGGTGGATGAGTTCTCTTGCAAGGTCACAATTCCCCTGCTTGCTCGCAACAACAGCCTTCTCGACAGTGTACCAGAGCACCTCCCCGGAAGATTGTCCCTCGGACATCGTGATTTTGTGTAAGATATCCATTGCTTCGGTCAACCTGCCATCGCAAAACGCAATTTCTGCAAGGCCCAGAAGTGCCTTCGTGCGGGCGACGAGATGTCCAGTACCTGCACATTGCAGGACAAGGTCTTCTAAGCGCGAGTTCGCTTGGACAATGTCTCCCCCATAGTAAAATTTGGCCCGCCAGTGCCAAATCTTGGACTCCAAGCCCCAGACATGGTCATCCATGGAGTTCAGATATAACTCGTCCGCAGACGCAGTGAATGTGTATACCCGGGCACGATCCAAGTAAAACCAGGCTTCGGCTTGCATTGATTTGCTAAGATGCTTCCACGAGTCACAGCGTTGGAAGGCCTCCAGGACCTGTTGGGATTGAAGGAAGCAGCCTTGAGCTCTGTATATGTCTGAACAAGCCGTAACACACTGTGCCACATTGTCATGTTTACCGACAGTCAGATAGAGTGCCTCAGCAGCTCTCAAGGGCTTCATTCCTTCTGCATACTGATAAAGAGTGAAGTAGAGCCAGGAAAGCTGCCACAAGCAGTCTGCTTTTGGCATGCAGGTGGAGGAGTTCTCGGCAATATTGAAGATAGCCGGGGCAAGGGTAGTGGGGCGAGGAAGATGCAACTCCAAGCGGTCTAAAAATTGCGAGCAAGCACGATAAGTCTCTTCTGCGGCGCCATCCGAGATGTGGGCAAGGTAGTAGGCAATTACATGCTCGATGTTCAGGTGGTCGGAGATGATGATATCAGCATGGCTATTTCGTGCTGCTGACCACCGAACAGTGCGATAGTAGAAGGCACGTATCTCTCGCAAGGAAGTGGAGTCAGGTTTTGGCAATGAATCTCGCACAAAATGTCGAATGGGCGAGAGCATCTTTATGAAGTTGTCCTGACGATAAACGAGAGACTGCATGCATAGAACATTGCATATAGCGCCGACTTGCAGGAGTGACGGCAACAGACCACTGGCCAGCTTGCCATTGAGACCCTGGGGCAAGAATGCGATGACAGCCAAAATGCGACGAACATCCTCTCCGAGTTTTGAACCGTCGGGGAATTCAGGGATAGTTGCATTGTGTCTGATAGACTTTGCAGCTTTCCCTTGCCGTGGTCAAGTACCGCGCTGTGCTGATCTTTCCATGTCTCCAGGAGCATGGCTGGAGACCAGCCGTTTTGCTGCGCAGCATTGCGAGCAGATTGATGGAAAGAGGGTGAAATTCCAGCTCCTTGAGCAGGTTTGTTATTTCTTCTTCCTCCGCATTGCTACGGCTGGCTGGGCGGTAAATTCGGAAGAATGCCTGCCGAGCAGAGCTCGAATCCAACGGCGGAATATCCTTCGTAATCCACGGCACATTGGGTGCATTCCTTCTACTACGCGATGTGAGCATGAGGATGACGCCGGGAATATCAGCGATATCAGCGATAGACGGTGGTATTTCGCTCAGCGCCGAGGATGCATTGGCCTCCTCGAAGGTCTCTGCATTATCAAGGACGACGAGGGCGCTAGCAGACCGAAGAAAGGAGGAGATTTGGCGCTTGGGATCTGCACCAGCAAGCTCTATGCCAAGGGCTGCCGCAAAATGCGTTATGAAAGTTTCAAATGTGATGCTCAAAGGATCCAGGCCATCGTAGGTCACGAAGAAGCGCCTATCACCAAATTTCTTCGTGACATGAGGCTCGTTGAGTATGGCCTTTGCGAGAGAACTCTTGCCCATGCCTCCCGGACCGATCAACGCAATATGCTCGTCATTGACGACGAGGTCCGTCAATTCTGCTACGAGATCCTGACGTCCATAAAACATCGACGGACGCGGTGGAGGAACCGGGGAGTCATATCTGATTACAATTAGATGTCAAGCATCCCCCGCCGGAATGACAACTTACTTTATGACATTGTTCTGGAGTCCCAAAGCAAGCTGCCCTACACTAATCGCAATGCCAGCGATCGCTTCACTCTTGACACATCATTCAACAGTAGAAGTTCAGGTCATGTTCCAGAGACGTACATTGAAGAGTAGAAGCACGCGATCCAAGTCTTTTTCCCACCCGGCAATTCGGTCGCAATCATTCGAGACAAAGAATACCCTACGCCAAAATCCTTGCTCCTTCTTGGACGCTGCTTCGCTATAGATACGATTCACTGATCTGCAGAGTGTCATCAGTATCCAGAGACGGTGAAGTTGGTTCGGCTCACTTGTTAAGCTGTGATAACGCATGCCCCAAGTTTCCTCGCAGATCGGTGGCAGTGGCATCCTTGGTGGTTCTTTCAAGGATTTCCCTGATAGTCTCGCACATGTCGACTATCGCCTCGAAATCGGACCGGTTCTTGATCACTGACTGTATAGACCTGAGGACTTCATGAAATATTTCCAAGGGTCACGCCAACGCACCTGTGCAACAATCAGGATGTTGGCGACTGTTCCGAGGATGCCTTTTGCCAGAGCGATGGGTACGAGGTCTTTCGTAAGGTTGATGGCTGCTATGGTGGTGTTCAGCAGTTGGCTTACACTATCGTCTTGCGAGTCCTTGGTTTCAGAAGACGATTGTTTAGCATTCGGGCTTTTCTGTGTTAAAATCAATATACGGTGTGTGACAACTATATATATACATTCTTGCCTTTTGCTGTTTTGATTTCGGCATCGTCTGCGTCTGTGTGGTGGGAGTGGTTTCAGTCGTTCAACGAGCGCCTCCGCCTGCCTCAAGTTACCAGGGTATAGGGTGAGAAAACATATGCATAACATACCAGCGTCTACTATCACATTAAGAGGATCGATCTCAACTTTCAACTTGAAGGAACTCGAGGCAGATTTGGTGTGATTATATTTGTCACCTCATGTGATGCCATCAAACGTGCATGGGTGTCCGGACATCCGCCCCGCAGCCCCAAGCCCATTCTCTGATTCCCACTCTGGCTAGGTCATAACAGTAATCCCTTCCTCCCCCTTGCCTGCATATCAGGAGTCGCCAGCGCGGCTTTGAGTGGATCCCATGTCGCGTATATCCTCAAGACGCCACTTAGACGTACACGTCGCGGATGTTTCACTGTGGCAACATGCACGGTGGTAACAGTACTGAGCAGTGAGCACCGGGGTCCGCACGGTCACTCGTATATGTATCCACAAGCTTGATGACTGTCGAAGCAGCTTGACCTATTGGAGAAGTTAGACTGTGATACTGAAGCTCGCCCTCCGTGACTATTCGCCATACGTACAATATCAATCTAGTCGTCGGTTCCTGCCATGTGGTAACCACCTTGTATAACATTGTTCTAGAGCTAAGAGGGACAACAGTCAAACTTGAAGTCACGGATGCCGAGGCGGAGACGGACAAACACAAGTTCGCGGTCGCGGTCGAGTCTGGCACCATTCCAGCATCGCAACGAGAAGATGATGAGATGCTCCGAACAGATTTGGGATAAAATGGCTGTTGAGTATAAGTATCTTGGAATGAGTCGGTTTTGAGAGAAGGGAAGAACTTACGATCATAACATCCAGCAGCTCTCTGACAGCTACCGGCCCCATATATCAGTGTGGGAGTCATTTCACGTAGCAATGAGCTAGTTGCCCAGCGGAGGAGCTTGCCTAATAGGTTGTCGCGGTCCGTGATGAAGTCGGATTGCTTGTGGTCGAAAAGAGGAGGTACATCTATAAAGACGAGGCGGGGGAATTCATCTCATGTAGAATTGGTGTAGAATGCGTCTTGGATCGCGAAGGCTGTCCCGGAGTTGATCGGGACACGCCAGACAGATCTAGTAGACAGTGACTGTCTCAGATGAGACAGGTTGTCGCGTAAAATCAGCTGCACGTGATCAAAAATCATTGAATCAACTTTGAGAGGACATGTCCTCGTGACATCTCTCATGTTTCGAAGACACATTCGTTGTGTGTGCCCTCGACCGTCGATGATACTATGGAGGCACCTCTGTCCCCGTCGGTACCTCCTTCAGCTCCTCTGGTTCCCGCCCTAACACTCTCCCCTCTCATCGCTCGTACACCAAAGAAGACATTGCTGCCTTCTCAGTTTGCCCCGCTGAATATACTGTAACAGACACCCAGTCGTACAAAAGCTAGGGTTTCTCTCTCAGGACACCTCTTCCCACGCAGCTCCCGCAACTCATAACAGAAAGTCCTTTCCCCCCTGCTCGCATGGCTAGAAGATGTCACTAGAGCACTTTTTAGTATGTCCTGACGACAACATGCTCAACTCGGCTTACCACGAATGTCCCTATAGGACGACACAGCATATCCTGAATGAAGATGTCGAGTCTCGAATAGAGGTGCTAGGAAAGGTGCAAACAATCGGAGATGGAACCGTGAAGGAGGATCCAGTTGCGGTTGTTATCCGAGAGCATTTGTGCACAAATCTCGAGTCAGTAAATGCCCTCACGCTGACTCTGGGTTCCATTCCGTTCGGTCGTGTATCTTCACTCCAACACTTGCTGATGAGGACCTAGACAACTCTACTTGCTACGAGATGTTGTGGCTGAACATTCATTTCTCCCAGCTCAAAATCGGAAAGGAAGCTTATGTGAGGAAATGGTGACATGGTGAGCGGTCTGGCCTTCTTAAGATCCATGCCACTAACTGCAAGTTCTTAGTCGAAGGCTCGAAGAAACGTGATTTAGTCCTTGCCCAGATCGACCGCATTCATTCAAAACCAGGTATCTGCCCTCTCGCACCCGGTGACATACCTTTTGCTGCTACTTCGTCTTCATGACTCGCACCTTCTGCTGTCTTCATCTTCCGTCAGCACCCGTATTCACCCGAACGCAGATCACTTGGACCACTATCCTCGACTCTTTCATCGCCCGGGAAATCGGATAGCCATACGCCACCAGCTTTGTCCTCTTATCCCCCCGCCTCCAGATCGCCTCCAGAGGTCCCACATCGCCGACGAACGTGAATGCTCAGGCGTTTCATCAGTCTACTCGACTGCTCACCGCAAGGCTCGTTGCCTGAACCTCTCCTAAATCCTGCGATCCCGAACCAACGCACGAGATTTGAACCTGGGCTGATATAATCCATGGGGAACTGGACGAGCTCAAGAGGCGGCGCGAAGTGCACATTCGACCAGCTGGAGCATCGTTGGCGACTTAGTATGGGATAGACGAGGTGATAGCTTACTTTTCGAATTGCAGGACAACGGCTCCAGTGATTTAAACGCATAAAGAGGACCACATGATCAACCTGACGCGCGAGAGAATTTTATCGCCAATGCTCGCACAGAAATCAAGAGCCTGTGTGAGAAGCTTGCGGTCGGAGAAAGATGAGATGAATAGAGAAGAAGACCAAACGCGCCTTCCAGGATGTCAAGGCTTTGCCATGCCGGTGCAACCTCAGTCCGCACATCAACGGTTCCACTTCGCTTGACTCTGGTGTTAGGCTCCTTACTGCCTTGTCATGAATACTGGAATCGTGATACAACTGTCTGTACAATCGTACAAGATACATGCACGCACATGAACACCGTCTCCCGCGTCGTTGAAAAAGCCTGGCGGTAGTTCATCGTCCTCGACCGCAGTGCGTAGTGTCAGTCTAGAAGGTCGATGTTACAATTATCGAAAAGATTGAGAAGCACGTCACGTGCGTCCATTAAAGACTGGTCAGCGAGCGAGAAATTAATGTGGTATTTACCGAACAACCATGAGATCATTACACTAACATCAGGAATAGGCAGTAGGCCTTCAAGGCCAGCCACTTGTAGGATGAGACGAATGTCCCACATGTATGCGTTTTTGTAACGGCAACTCGCCGCTAGTAGTTGGCAGGCAGGGGAAAGGGCTGCGGATTGCACAATGTGATTGCGCTGGAAGGGTGGACCGACAGGGATGTTCGTGTCGAGATTCTACAGGCGCGTTGTTTTATCTTCTGATGCACTTGCAAGGATGCGGTCGTTTCGACACAAGGAGATGATGTTGACATTTTTTGTGTGACCCTCGAGAATAGCGATCTGCAGTGTCGAATATCCTAATCATATCGAGCCGTATGACGCGGAGGTAAGTTTATTTTCATCCGACGTCTATGCCAAGCTGAAAACTGTTCGATCGTGTTTGAGTGTGTCGATCAGCTCGCCTGTCTTGGCGTCTTACTGCATTATCGAGGTATCCACCCGTCGGGCGAGTAGATTACCACGTATACATTCGTGTGTCTAGTCTCGATTTGACCCAGGTCAGTTTCTCCACTCTTGACATCCCACAATCTTGCTGTCCCGTCCCAGGATCTGCTCAGAACTCACTCACCGTCTGCACTCCAGCACACTGACCACACCAATGAGTGTGCCCTGTCCATTTGACAATGATTTTCCTCGTCTCCACGTCCCACAACCTCACTGTCCCATCGCGGTTTCCGCTTGTAACAGTATTGCCGTTTGGTGACAATGCTACCCCTGCATTGTCTCCCTCGTCTCACCCGTCCTCACCCACCTATACGCCGCTGTCCAGGTCCCATGGCCTGGGTAAGCCATCTTCTGAACCTGTGATGATCCGTCGTCCACCAGGCAGGTGCACGGGACCTCGTACCCAGCCGGTATGGCCTCGCATCGTCCATGACAGCTGGTGTCTCTTGCATCTCAATAGTGAGTCCACGGGCTTATCTGCTTTTACTTCAAATCGTGTCATGTTCATACGAGTGCACGACGCCTTGCTCACCAGAAGGCCTGCTTGCAGGATCTCAATTATGACCACGGGACGGCTTCGGAACTATATATGCAGGTATTGCTGTGGTGTTTTCGAGTTTTCGAAAGAGATCTTTACGCCTACCCAAAGTCGTCGGTAAGTGAGTGGTCAGATTTGATGCTTAGAGTATCACTCACGAGAAGCACCCGTCCAGACCAACTCGGCGCTCAAATCATCAGCAAGAGGCGGAGACTGTAAGCTGAGATAGTGGGCGTTTGGTTTGGAATCGAGGAAGTTGAGCACCCATTCATTTAAATAAGTCGTTCACTACAGTACGTATTCCATGCATTATCCTCTCAGCTATGAATCGTGTTCGCCAAGGGATTCACAGCTTCAGTGTTCTGGGACTGGCGCTACATATGTGCATCTTCAAGTTCCTATATGTAAGGGACTATATTGATGGTCGTGACAAATATACGACAGGGTGCTGCACTTCCTCTCCACTTCATGTGTTGCTTCCAGCCTGTCTATTTTCCAACTCGACGTTTTCAACTCTTCCCAATGTTTGCAGGCTGTGCAACATGCCGTCACCCAGTGCTGTATCGCGAATTCTGCTCTGCTGTTATTCTATGTATGATTCTGATGCATGTCACGACCCCTCGCTCGTCTAGATGCCAGTACCCCACACTGTTGTTTACGAGGAGATCATGGACTCGTGGTCCCGCATGTCCTACAAGTTATCGGGGACAAAAGGGGGGGTGTCCTTTGGAAGATCTGCGCCAGACAATTCATTCAGCTTAGCAAGTATTCCATTCTGGACACTAAGGTCATCCCCTGATCCTCAAAAATTTCCAAGCAATCTTCCTCATTTCAGCCCGAGATACACATCTACCGTACGAAGTCTGCGTCAAATATGTGAATATTTCCCCCACGCAGTATGCGCTGCCTTTTTCAGACGCAGCGTTCTGTGGCGGTTATTCAAAGTGTCTTTTGAAAGTTAGCATTTCGTCTGTATGATCTCAATTTCAGAAATCTGACCTTACTTTCGGAAGATGAAGCTATCGAAATGAAGTGAAATGTGTAGGTTAGAGAGGCATTTAAAGTGTTCGACAAAGATGGCAACAGCTATATCAACGCTGCTGAACTGAGACACATCATGATGGACCTGGGTCAGTGGTGAATCGCAGTGTTGTGAATCAACGATAAACTAACGCCATTTCTAGGCGAGAAGTTGACTGATGGTGAGGCCGATGAAATGATTCGTGAGGCAGACATCGATGGCGACGGCCAGATCAATTACGAAGACTGGTGTCCATTTCCGCATCTCGCCTATTTGTACTCGATTGATAAATTATGTCGCGTCGATTCAGAATTTGTGAAGGTTAGCATTTCGTTTGTACGCTCTCAATTTCATAAATCCGACCTTTCTTTTCGAAGATGATGCATGCTATCGAAATGAAGCGGAATGTCCTGTACAATAGACTTTACTTCAACGTTCCCTTACTCTTGTCTTTCTCTGCTGAAGTGACTCGGTCCGCAGAAAAAGTTGTATGGCAACGGTCAATTGCTAATGTCACCAGGATTGCTCTGATCTTTTGGATGTCTCACATGTGGAATGGTGTCGATTAGCTCCGCACGTGCGTATATAGGGGAGCACTTGTCCAGTTTTGCCCGCAGCGCTCTTCCTCTACTACTACCAGCATCACCAACTAGCACCTGTAACAAACGTCTCAACAAATGAAAGATACCAGCACTTCCCCCAGTCACCGACAGGGACAGCAGGAGCAGCAATTTAACATCCTCCTCACCCTGCTGTATACAGCCTCTTTCGCTTTCCGAGATGATTGACTTACTGAATTTCTGGACCAGAAAAGACTGCTCGGGTAACCGTATGAGATACTAGTATGAACCATTCGAGCCTATAGGACATGGTCTAAATATTAACGTTCGAAAATGGCGACCGACCCTCCAAAAACGACGCCCATCCTTCGAATTTTTCTGGCAGAGCATCGAAAGGCACGCAACTGTATAGATGTCGGGGAGGCACTCCCATCTCAGTGCACAAAGTCCGTGTCTCTGCAAAGCGCTGTGCGGCTGAGGCAAAGTCACCATGCACAAAGGCAACCTCGCCCAGTCCACGGAGGCTGAACACCTTAAATTGCAAGTCGCTTTGCATATCACAAGCTTCGATCGTGGCGATGAAATGAGACTCGGCGCTGTTGTACGCGCTTGCGGCGAGCTCGATGGTGGCAGAGACATAAGATACGTGGAGAAATGTGCGGGCACTGCGCAGCGCAAATGCTTCAAAGGGTCCGAGGGATTTGCGGACGAGCTCTCTTGCAAGGTCATGATTCTCCTGCTTGCTCGCGACAACAGCCTCCCAGACGGTGAACCAGAGCACATATTCGGAAGATTGTCCCTCGGACATGGTGATATTCTGTAAGATATCCATTGCTTCGGGTAACCTGCCATCGCAAAATGCAATTTCTGCGAGGCCCCAAAGTGCCTTCGTGCGGGCGGCGAGATGTCCAGTACCTGCACATTGCAGGACAAGGTCTTCTAAGTGTGAGTTCGCCTGGACAATGTCTCCCCCATAGCAAAATTTGGCCCGCCAGTGCCGAATCTTGGACTGCAAGCCCCAGACGGGGTCTTCCATGGAGTTCAGATATAACTCGTCCACAGATGCTGTGAATGTGTATATCCGGGCATCATCCAAGTAATACCAGGCATTGGCTTGTGTTGATTTGCTAAGATACTTCCACGAGTCAGAGCGTTGGAAGGCCTCCACGACCTGTTGCGATTGAAGGAAGCGGCCTTGACTTCTGTATATGTCTGCACAGGTTGTAACACAGTATGCCACATTGTCATGTTTACCGGCAGTCAGATAGAGTGCCTCAGCAGCTTTCAAGGGCTTCATTCGTTCTGCAGTCTGAGAAAGAGTGAAGTAGAGCCAGGAAAGCCACCACAAGCAGTCTGCTTTTAGCGTGCAGGTGGAGGAGTTCTCGATGATGTTGAAGATAGCTGGAGCAAGGGTAGTGGGGCGAGGAAGATGCGACTTCAAGCGCTCTAAAAATTGCAAGCAAGCACGATAAGTCTCTTCCGCGGCGCCATCCGAGATGTGGGCAAGGTAGTATGCAACTACATGCTCGATGTTCAGGTGGTCGGAGATGATGATATCGGCATGGCTATTTCGTGCTGCTGACCACCGAACAGTGCGATAGTAGAAGGCACGTATCTCTCGCAAGGAAGTGAAGTCAGGTTTTGGCAATGAATCTCGCACAAAATGTCGAATGGGCGAGAGCATCTTTATGAAGTTGTCCTGACGATAAACGAGCGATTGCATGCATAGAACATCGCATATATCGCCGACTTGCAGGAGAGATGGCAACAAATTGCTAGCCAGAGACTCGTTGAGACCCTGGGGCAAGAATGCAATGACAGCCAAAGTGCGACGAACATCCTCTCCGAGTCTCTGAACTGACGGCGAATTCAGCGATAGCTGCATTGTGAATGACAAGCTTTGCAGCTTTCCCTTGCCATGATTTAGTACCACGCTGTGCTGATCCTTCCATCTCTCCATGAGCTTGGCTGGAGACCAGCCATTTTGCTGCGCAGCGGTTGCGAGTAGGTTGATGGAGAGAGGGTGAAATTCCAGTTCCTTGAGCAGGTGTATTATTTTGTCTTCCTCCGCATTGCTACGGCTGGCTGGGCAGTAAATTCGAAAGAATGCTTGCCGAGCAGAAGTCGGATCTAATGACGGAATATCCTTCGTAATCCACGCCACATTGGGTGCATTCCTTCTACTACGCGATGTGAGGATGAGGATGACCCCGGGAATATCAGCGATATCAGGCGATAGCCGGTTGGTAATTTCGCTCAGCGCCGAGGATGCATCGGCCTCCTCGAAGGTCTCTGCATTATCAAGGACGACACGGGCATCTAGCCGACTGAAGAAAGGTGGAGATTTGGCGCTTAGGATCGGCGCCAGCAAGCTCTATGCCAAGTGCTGCCGCAAAACGAGTCATGAAAGTTTCGAATGTGATGCTCGAAGGATCCAGACCATCGTAGGTCACGAAGAAGCGCCTATCACCAAATTTCTTCGTGACATGAGGCTCGTTGAGGATGGCTTTTGCCAGAGAACTCTTGCCCATGCCTCCCGGACCGATCAACGCAATATGCTCATCATTGACGACGAGGTCCGTCAATTCTGCTACGAGTTCTTGACGTCCATAAAACATGGACGGACGCGATGGAGGAACCGGGGGGTCACATCTGATTGCATTTAGACGACACTCATCGTCTGCCGAAATGAAAGCTTACCTTTGGGCATTCCTATTATCATTGCCTTCGGGTCCCGAAGTCCGCGTGTTCATTTCAATCCTCATGCGCACGAGCAATTCAGCCTTGAGACGTCAATCAGCAGCGAAAGTTCTGAAGGAGTTTTAGAAACATACGTTGAACAGAGGGAGGACCCGATCTAGGTCTTTTTCCCATCTAGTAATTCGGTCGCGATCACTCGTCACAGATAAGAGTTTCTGCCAAAACCCTTGCTCCTTCTTGGAGGCTACGTCGCTATAGATACGGTTTACCGATCTGCATGTTGTCATGAGTTTCCGGTGATGGTGGAATTGGACGGGCTCACTTGTTAAGCCGCGTTAAAGCATGCCCCAGTGATCCTTTGAGGTCGTCATCGGTAGCATCGCTGGTCGCTATTTCAAGGACTCGCGTGATATTCTCGCACTGGTCAACTATCGCCTGGAAATCTGACTGGTTCTTGATCACTGACTGCATGGACATGAGGACCCTTCATGAAATACTTCCAAGGGTCAAGCCAACGCACCTGTGCAACAATCAGGATGTTGGCCACCGTTCCGAGGATACCTTTTGCCAGATCAATTGGTACGAGGTCTTTTGTAAGGTTGATGGCCGCTATGGTGGCGCCCAGCAGTTGGCCCCCATTCTCGTCTTGCGAGGCTTTGGGTTCAGAAGAGGGTTGTTTAGCCTTTGGGCTGTTCTGTGACAAATTCAATATACGGTGTATGCCAACTAGATATATGCCTTCTTGCCTTTGGCCGTCTGAATGGCATCGTCTGGGTCGGTGTGGTGGTGTTCAGTCTTTCAATAAGCGCCGCCTGCCTCAAGTTACTTGGGCATAGGGTGAGAAAATACATGCATAATTGAACGTACCAGCGTCTATTATCATACTCAGAGAATCGATGCTCTCAACTTTCAACTTGAAGGAACTCGAGGCAGAGGTGATTACAATTGTCACCTCATGTGATGCCATGAAACATGCATATCAAACCGCGGTGTCCTGACATTCGCCCCACAGCCCTGAGTCCATTCTCTGATTCCCGCTTTGCCTAGGTCATAAAAGTAAGCCCTTCCTCCCCCTTGCTCTGAGTCCCCTGGGTAGCAGGAGTCGCCAGCTCGGCTTTTGGCTTATGCCATGTCGTTTCCATGTTCAAGATGCCACATAGACGTGCACGTCGCCCACGTTTCACTGGGCACATTCATGTAACGTGTAGAATCGTAACCGTGTTGAACGCCGCGGTCCGCATGGTCACTCGTACGCGTATCCACGAGCTTGATGACGTCGAGGCAGCTTGCCCAATTGGAGAAATGAGATTACGGCACATTGGTCATACATACAATACTTACATCGTATGCCAATCTCTAGTCGTTGATTCCCTCCATGTCGTTATACAGCATGGTTGTACAGTCAAAGTCGCAGATTCCGAGGCGAACGCGGGAAACGCAAGTTCGTGGTCGTGGTCGAGTGCACTACTCCAGCACTGCAACGAGAAGATGATGGGATGTTTGAAAGGATGTGAGATCAAATTGCTGTCCAGCATAAATATCTTGCGATGAATGAACCGTTTTTGAGAGAATTTGCAAAAGCTCTCTCACCATAGCTGCCGGCCCCATTGATTGGTGCGGAAGTCGCTTCACGCAATGAGCCCGTAACCCAGCGGAGGAGCTTGCTTAGGTTGTCGCGGTCCGTGATGAAGTCGGATTGTTCGTCGAAGAGAGGTGCGTCGTCGATAGCTGCGAATATTTATGGAGACGAGGCGGGGAGGAAAGGGGGAATTCGTCTGATGTAGAATTGGTGTAGAATGCATTTTGGTCCGCGAGGGCTGCCCAAGAGTCTGTCTGGACAAGACAGTCGTGGCTAGTCTCCTCAAGCCAGACCTTGATGACAGAAGGAAGACAGTCGTTCTTTCTAACTTTCTTCAAAGGAGTTGACGCGTGAAATCAGCTGCACGTGACCAGAAACAACTAGCTTTGCTAATAACTATAATTTCAAGACAACCAGATGGCCTACGTATGTACACGGTTTTACCCTCACCGTTGTCGTCCTCGTTCTCAACGCGTGGCCGAGGATTCTTGAGACCCCGCACGTATACTTGAGAATGTACGGTATCAATCTCGTGTGCATCAAGAAGCATCTTTTGTCATCCAATCACTATCGTTCACATATCCTACACTGCGAGTCGTCGAATATTTACTCAGATATCACTTACCAAGATACATCACTTGAATTTATCAGTGATCTCTTTTCCAGGTCCTTTCCCAGTCCCCTCCCGACGCTTGTACAATACCAACTTGCCGTCCTTCCCCACCAAACTCAACCCCACCCCCGCGTCTTCCTTTTTCACAGCATCCAAGATATCCTGAAGCACGAGTTTCAACTTCGCAACCCCCTGTTCAGCACGGCGGGCATGAGGCTGCATGCTCTCCGCGCCAAGCTCTATCTTTTCCAGGGTGTTGAAGCTGCCGCGTTCGTGCTTCGCGATATACAGGAATGCTGTCTGAGAAAGATAGAGCTGTGGATATATTTCTTCCCAGTCGAGCTCGCGCCGCGCCGCACGCGTCTTGAGCTCGATGAGAGAGGATTGTGGGACGACTTTGGATGGTGTTGTGTGGGTTATGGTGACACCGCGGATGGTTGGTACTTGGGGTTTCTTAGTGTCCGGGATGGTGGGGGTG
This sequence comes from Suillus ampliporus, assembly GCA_016584345.1. Classification (NCBI taxonomy): domain Eukaryota; kingdom Fungi; phylum Basidiomycota; class Agaricomycetes; order Boletales; family Suillaceae; genus Suillus; species Suillus ampliporus. Next base: position 40,480 of record JABCPV010000287.1, read on the forward strand.
GAGGCGGGAGCTCCACCGATACCCAGGCCTGAGAAGGCTGCTAAGAGGTCGTCCTCGTCGTTCGTGTCGTTGGTGGAAGATGTGCAAGCCTCGATCGTGAAACGAAGGAGAATCTTCAGTCCATCAAGGTCCTGTCGAACATGATATCTGCGATGAGCGACCCCAAGAGAGAATGCAAGAGTCTTACGATCGAAATCATCCGATGATGTCCAGTAGCTCTCTCGCAACCGCGAGTAACTCTAGTGGCTGCTTTCTCGTACTCGTGTCCATACCCCCTGAAGCCTTGCACGATGTCCGTGTTCTGTGCCTCAAGGCGTGTGAACAAGCATGTCGAGCCAGCCAAGTCGACATCAATGCGGAAGTCTTTCTCGTCAGATGCGCCAGTTGCCCAGCGGAGGAGCTTGCGAAGGTTGTTTCTGTCGGTGATGAAGTCGAACTGTTTGTAGTCAAAGCTAGGATGCATATCGTCGACGGCTGCGAATAGGGGGATGAGGGGGGACATTTTGCGCATGTAAAATGCATTTTGGTCCACCAAGACTGTTCCAGAGTCAGCTGGGACGCGCTGGGGGCCGGAGAACCAGACTCTGGGGGAGCCTATACGACATCGACAAACCACTGATTAAGCTGATCTTATCAGGATATGGACTATTTGCTTACCAGGGACAGCGATAGTTGGGGTTGAAGCCTCGATCCATGAGTATGAAGCGATAGGCTTGACGTTTGTGACGTCGACAGGGCTAAGGACAACTGTACTCTGTTTAAACTTGGCGACCTTGTCTGTAAGGTCTTTGAGGATGAAGGAGGTGTCAGGCTGCGATGACTCTGTTGCTTTGGGAGGACGAAAGGCATATGCCCGACGTGTGCCAGCTGGGACACTTCGTAGGGTAGAGTCGGACATTGTGAGTAGCAGGAGTGAGTGTTGGAAAGTGGAAGCAAGCAAAAAAGAGCGCGCTAGATAAGACTCGAGGGTGTCTTCGGAACAGCTGCGACTTTAAAGGGGTGCGACGATCCTGTGCACCCACCGTACGCCCATCATATGATACAGTAGCAGAACTGTTCTATTTGCGCCCACGATCTACAGAATGTCAAGGGTGCATGTAAACCTTTCTCAGTTACGAGCGTGATACAACGCCGTCGGTGCCCCCTAGTTCACTTCAGACTGTGCTCGGTGACTACTAAAGATGTTCCAACTCCCACGTGGTGGGGGAGGGTCATTGTCAAAGACCCCTCGTGGTTTCCATAGTTGGCCGTTTTTCAAAGCTTCACCCGGAGGTGCTGTGCTGTGTGTTTGTATGCTGCTCAGAGGATACGGAGTCAAGCATAAAAAGTGAATTAATCAGTGAGACAACACATAGTACTATAATGGGTAGACTGTAACTATTTACATAACGGGGATGCTCGCGAGATAAGGGGTCTCTAAGCCCAGTTTCGACGAACTGCCTGAGGTGAAGAAACCCACTCAAATTAGGCACAGTGGTTCACATCAATCAAGCAGGCCATTGCCCCAGCCCGGTATGTATCCTGTGTAATATTCTGGGGGTTCAGGCCATCAAGGAAAGTGAGGAGGTTTCGTGAGCTTGTGTTCCACTTCGGCCACTGAACTAGGTCCCCTGGATCATTCGGGTCAAGTTCAGCCACAAAGCGAACGAGACGAGACGCCATGTCGCCTCCGGCATAAATATTCAGGTCTACATCAGATCCGTGGAACTGGTATCCGAGGCATATCAATGTCAGAGGATAGCAACGTGCCCGTTATCGCTACTCACCGATCCCACGCCGGGAAATGCCTTCAAACGCTTGCTCACTAAATAGGATGTTAGAAATTGCTTGGAAGGTGTCAAATCCGACTCACGGAATGCCCAAGTGTTCTGCTTATTGAAACGCTGCTCCAAGAAAAAGCGACGCGGGGCTTGCAGGAATACGTCGCCTTGCCATGCTGCAATACGCTTGTACTGCGGAGTTAAGGCATTGAGGTATCCCGTATCAAATGGGGAGCCTTGAGTAACATTATCGGGGTAATACTCCATCAGCCGCTGGATTCCATCCAACTGAACATTGGCGTATAAGTACGTCTGAATGTACTCTTGAAACTGAGCGTCCGTGCTGGAAATTGAGTGTATTAGCATGATTAAAACGAGATGATGATAGACTAACGTGATATTAAGGCTAGATAATGAGAACAGAGTTCCTTCGTCATCACAATTGCCTGTGATAAAAGGGATATCCGCGACAGAGCCATTTAAGACTAAATCTCGTGGATCCGCCGTCAGAAAGGTTCCATCCACTCGAGGAAACCAGGTGGGCAAGCCCTGCATACCGAAATCAGTGTCGTGCATTGCTTTCCGTACCATTACTTACTTCGTATGACAATATGTTTGGTATCTTGTTAGCAGCAGACATGAGCATGTCATACGGAATCTCTCGCAGACATTGCAACGTGTCTGGGGAGTCCGCGCATCCGGTTTGGTTCACAATAAAGCCATAGGTTTGTTGTCCATGAGTGATATCATCAATTGTAGTCGGTGCTCCACTGTTCATGAATGCAGCACGGAAAAGTCCCGTAGTATTTCCCCCGTTGGTGACCATATGAAGTGCAACGGAAACGGCGCCGGCGCTAAAGCCCCAGCTAAAGTGACGACATCAGCTTCCCTTGTGGGACGAGAGGGCACGACATACATAGTGACCTTCGTGGGATCACCACCAAAAGCGCTGATATACTTTTGGACCCATCTCATAGCCTGTCGTTCTGTAATTTGTTGTAGCATGAAAACTCGGTGCAATAAATCCATCGCATTCTACTCACGATCTTGTAGTCCAAGATTTCCTACTCCCGCCTGTATGACTTCTTCAGAGGCGAGGAATCCAAAAGCTGATAGCCTTTATTCGATAATCACGATCGTAATTGGATTCCAGACCACTCACCTCCCAAGCTAAACGGACCTCAGTCAAAGACATGTTAACATGAGACTTGCGTGAAGTCTGAGGCTCACCGGTAATTCATGCTCACGTAAATTGCAGGTATTTTCAGGTCGATGGCCTTATTGACAATGACAGATCCATCATGGCTGAGGAAACGATTAGAATTTTCCGTTATAGGTTTCTGGCAGCAAGGACTTTTCACTGACTCGCTGGAACCACCAGTCTGGAAACCTCCTCCGAAGATCCACTAGACCGCTGTCATAATCTGTACGACCCTGATGAAAATTAAACGCACCACTACAACAGGGAGGTTCGATTCCGGAGTTGCATCTGCGGGCGCGATGACGTCCAGAGTCAAGCCTTGTAAAAAAAAGGGGGGGCATTCAAGGCCGGTACATCCGCTGTCGCATCAGACTTACAATCTTCGGAAGTGGGATTGTTAGTGGTTGTGAGGTATTCAAGGATTTTGGCAGACAAGCCGAGAGGAACGATCAAAGACTGTTGAGGACAAGAAAAACCATAGGCAGTGGCTGAAAAGCTTGTATTATACGGGGGGATAGGTTGAGGTAGCTGCAACCGGAGATTGCCAGTCCTGAATCAAGGAATCTACATCAGCTATCTCGAAATACTACTAAGCACCTACGGGGGCAGCGCGAAGGGTATTCCGAGCCACTTGTTCACCGAACCCGATGCAATACCTGTGACAGTAGCATTGTCTAGAGTCACTGTCGGCGCGGAACCCCAGAGGGTTGCCAACCAGAGAATGAGCTGCAGCAGCATAAAAAACGACTCAAGAGGATATGGGGGCTTCGCAGTCAAGGATGGACACGGCAAAACTCAGTTGAGGACCATCAGGAAAAATGACAGGCACTTTAAATCACTTGAAAGCGAGTGGCGTCTTAGTTTACACTGCTAACTGTCCTAAACCATTAGTAGACTAGTAGTAAACCTACAGTAGGTTTATTTCTTACTGTGATGATTCAGAAACACTGTTTCTCTGGAAGGAGTCCTCATAGGTTAACTCAAGCCCAATCGGATCGCACAGGGAGAGCGGACCGGCCACTAAACTGACCCGGATCTGGTATTATGAAGAAGGGCGAGAGCAGTTAAGCACTACTATCACGTGCAATGAGCACCCACCAGAAGCCGGAACACTTTTCACGGGGTTTTGTGTGACAGAAAATACACGGGACAATATAGTAGCGACCAATGGTACGGAAGCAGGGAACATACCGGAGGTAACAAGATCGCGGCTTTTAGAGCGAGTGATACCGATCTCGAGCCTTAGCTTACACTGCTAAGCGCCCTAAAGCATTAGTAAACCTACCGTAGGTTTATTTCAGCTGCTGTCACAATTCAGAAATGCTGCTTCTAGGTCCTCATGGGTTAACTCAAGCCCACGAATCTCACAGTCAGAGCGCATCGGCCAATAGTCTGACCCGGATCTGGTATGACGAATTTAGAATTCGGGCGAGATCAGATCAAAGCAGCGGGCCAATGGTGCGGAAGCAGGGAACATACCAGAAGCGCCACTAAGTACAAGTAACAAAGCCACGGGGAGATGACCCAGAAGGGGAAAGCTTCCGACGTCCACGGTTCCGAATCACTCAATGTTCAAGTTTTCAACTGCCAGTGAGAGCGTTGCTCGTGGATATCACAAGAAAGTGGTTTGAGTCAGCACCAGTGCTTGCTGTAGGATACATATGATACATTACGGACGCACACACAAGTCCTGGTTTATGTAAGCAACGGATATCAAATACATTACCTGCTTGCCATAATATGAGTCAGTCCCAAAATTACCCGTTGAACAAAGGCTCGGAGACGAAAGTACTACAGTACAACAAGGAGACATACATAAGTTTTCAAAAAGAACGTCGCCGTTAAAAACTACACAAATAACATAAATTTGAACCGTCGAACTCGCCGCGCTCGAACCATTAACGAAAGTTTCATCAGAAGCTCATCAGAAAAAAGAAAGAAAAAAAAATGCAGGAAGTCGCTCAGCACCCATCCTCCTCCGCAACAGTCATCCCCCGAAACCCGCTCCTCCAACCCGCAGCACCCCCACCACCGCCCTCGATGCTCGGCCGTGGCTTGAAACTCTCCTTGCGAATGCGGCCCGCCGTCTTTTTAGCTGCTGGCTCCTTGGAATAAGTGGACGCCATCGAGGCAGAATTGTATGATCGCGAATTCGAAAGATAGTGCGAGCTCACGCTCGAGCCAAGATGGCTGCTCGCTACGCTCGTTTGTGACCTTGATCGTGGCATCGTCGAAGGATTGCGACCATACCCTAGTGTAGCGTACCCCTGCATGTTCTTCGACTGTGAAGGCATAGGGGGCACATTTTGAGTGGCTGAACGGGGGAGAGCTGAATTGCCGCTGGGTGTCCGACCCCTTGTGGGAGATGCTGGACGTGTTATGGTGTGATGTGCGCCATCGACGAGTTTCTGTCGTTTATTCGTTCCGTGGGTATTCGAAGACATAGAGGAACCTGGCCGAACGGCTGGTGTCACCACGCCGTGATGAGCTGCATTGGATTTGCCGGGGACATAGCCTCCTTTGGAAGCGCCGTTTGCACCACTGCTGGCGGCAGGCTTCAGGCTTTGCGAAGGCCCTTTGTTAAGCACCTGCATAGAGTACTGAGAAGTAGGTACTCTCTTGCGGTTCTCCTGTTCATTCGCCGATGCATTCTCCATCAACAACTGGAGTATGCTTTCACCATGCACGAGGAAAGCGCGTCCGTGCGTTTGCTCCCATGTAGGCAGTGATGACAGTAGTTGTTGCTCAAGCTGTTCGGACGAAAATCAGACAAAAAGGACGAGAGTATGAATAGGAATTGACAAACCTTGGGCTTTCTCTTTCCCCACTCTCTTTCGCATCTTTTCTTCTCGAAGTAGTCGGCCGGGATCCCGTCCCCCGCCCCTTCCAAGAAGGCGCGTCTGATCGCTCGCTACCCGCCCGAGCTCCTTCTCCTCATCACAAATCTCAATGTACTTCCTGATCGATGTCAGCAGCGGCATCTTGAGTCGCACCTCCGCTTTCAAGCGGGCGATCTCGTGCTCATGTTGACTCAACAAATCTTCCGTATGTTCATCTGACACATCCCCTCAGTCAAAAGTCCACGAAGAACGCAACAGAAAAAACACTCACCATCAGCAAACGCCGCAAAATCATTCCGCTCATCTTCTCCCACCATAAGCTCCTCCCACAAGCTCTCAATTTCTGTACGGGCGTTAGCGATAAACTCGCCCATTCTCTCGCGCTTTAAGTCAATCATGCGTTCCAGTTCCTCTTCATACGCCTGGACCACAGGAGGCGTCGTCCCGCGATTCGCCTCGACAAACCCATCCATAGCCTCCTCGCCCACGCCCATACGTCGCCAAAGCGCCTCCAGCTGGTCGTACATAGCTTGGATGTGCACTTCGCGCCGCCTCTTGAGTTCGTTTAGTTCTGCGTGCAGTCTCTCAGCCCATGCGATAATCCCTTGTGTGGGTTCGACACCGCAGGAATTTAGGAGCGGTCCAGGTAGCGAATCTTGTGGTGAGGAGTCGAGTAGTTCGATGAAACGTCCGAGGGACCTGAGGTATTCATGTTCGTTGGGGAACTCAGGGACTTCTGGAAGGGATATGGTGGGGCGTGGTGGTGAAGATGACGGACAAAGCATGTGGCTATCGGATGTCCCGAGAGCTGAAGGAGTAGGAGTTGATGGTCCGATGGTCGAGGATGCGAATGGATCTGCGTTGGAATTGAGACGGGTACTGCCAGCGGATGAGGATCGTGGTAGGGAATATCTTGGTACAGCGAGCGTTGAGGATGAAGTAGCAACAGTTGGAGTGATAGTGGGTACAGGAGGATCGATACCTAGTTCTGAGTAAAGCCAGTCGATCTGGGTGAATATTTCACCCAGTTGATTCAGTCGTTTTGACTATGAACATGCTATTAGCTTTTAGAACTAAACACGGGCCAGGACTGGCTCACCACTTCGCCTTTTCCTCGCACAAGCTCCTTCTCGAGCTTGGAGAAACGTTCAGGCATAACATCTCGTAGTGCTGTAGGGTCGTCTGATTCTTCAGCAGCAACAAGTGCTGGAGTTAAAATATCCGGTTGAAAGAAATGGAGCCCA